>OX155977.1:559743-715104 GCA_944548615.1 Micropterix aruncella | reverse complement strand
ATATATATATATATATATATATATATATATATATATATATATATATATATATATATATATATATATATATATATATATATATATATATATATATATATATATATATATATATATATATATATATATATATATATATATATTTATATATATATAGGTATATATATATATATATATATATATATATATATATATATATATATATATATATATATATATATATATATATATATATAGATATATATATATATATATATATATATATATATATATATATATATATATATAGATATATATATATATATATATATATATATATATATATATATATATATATATATATATATATATATATATATATATATATATATATATATATATATATATATATATATATATATATATATATATATATATATATATATATATATATATATATATATATATATATATATATATATATATATATATATATATATATATATATATATATATATATATATATATATATATATATATATATATATATATATATATATATATATAGGTATATATATATATATATATATATATATATATATATATATATATATATATATATATATATATATATATATATATATATATATATATATATATATATATATATATATATATATATATATATATATATATATATATATATATATATTGTGATGCAACAGTAATAATATTTATCTCTTTGAATTTTTCTCTAAGTGAAACCCGAGGACCAAGTTTATATATAGCTCTTACGGCACGTTTCTGTAGTATAACGATGTTGTTGATGTCCGCACAGCTTCCCCAGAGAAGAATCCTATAGGACATAATACAATACAATACAGTTAACTACTCCAGTAGATAGGCATTCCTACACTTGGATGCGTCACAAAATTAAATGCCTAAAATTTAATTATTAAAAACATAACTATCGTGATAGTTGTCATGGCTGTAATATTATATTCAATATTACCTACTTACAAATAATCAAAATATACTAATGTCATTAAATAGTAAGAGAGAATAATATATTAAAATAGAAATGCAAATTGTATGTAGAATAATCAACGTAAAATAATGTTATTGTCAATCCAGCAATATGCCTTCGTATTTTTTAAACATAAATAGATGTATATATACAAAATTATATGAGAATTAGAATGTCAGCTATCATAATTCCGTTATGTTTAAAATTTTACAAATTTTGCTAATTATCAACATGGAAAATAAACTCGGAATTTTCAAACTATCTTATACCATAAATTCGGTTTCTTACCAAATTATTCATAATTATCTTTTTAAATTGGTCGTCTCCAAGGCTTTTCATTTTCTCTGGAATCTTATTATAGATGGACAAATTTTGGTGTATAAAACTATATCGCAGTTTGCTAAGTCGCTGTCGGTTTATGTGTGAAGATTGGATTTATTCCTCGTATTGTAATGATGAAAATCACTATTCACTGGAACTTCTGCTAGGTGTATACGAGCGTACATATATTTTGGTAGATGTAGGAAGAAAATAGATTCATGATTCCTGATTTTACGAACAGCTGCTTATAAGAACTTCTTAAAGAGACGCTCTATATACTGCTTACCGCTCTTTTCTGGAGGAGAAGAATTCTTTTTGAGTTTTGTGCCATTCCCCAAAACATAAGGCCATACGTTATGAGGGAGTGGAAATATGCAAAATAAATAGATTTAGCGGCTTCAAAACCGCATAAATTTCTTATCTTTCTGTGCTATGAAAGAAACTAAAGTATACTATTCTTGCTCTATCTACATCAGTCAGCCGCCTCAACGGTCAACAGCACAGACACGAAATTTTATATACGCATTAAATTATGATAGCTCGTTCTAAGTTTTACAATGATAAGTTTTACATGTAGTCGTTTTGTTGTTAAAATTATATATTATATTATTTGATTTGTTAAGTCAATTTGCGTCCGTTTTTAAAGATTCAAATTTTCATACAGTTACGACATCGTAAACACTGTAAAAAAGTACGTTCCGGCCACGTGCTCGTTCTTTACGACACTATACAACCCTTGGTCGGAGTAATTACAGCGAAAATCAAAGGGTGAATTAAAAAGGCCGGACTTTATTGTCGCGGCGGCGGCGGAGGAACCTCTCAAGGGGCGGCGAGGAGGCCGCCGGCAGAATTCTTAATTTCCCAGTCGTCATCTGTCACACTCCTTTGTGTTGCGCGCTGCATCCAATACAACGGGGAGGTTTGTTTTTCAAAAAAGAATAACAAAAACCACTTATTAAAAAGAGCACATCTGCTATAGGTCCCTCCTCCGAAATGTTCCTTCTCTCCAATGTTGTCGATGCCACTGTGTAGCTCTCATCCCCCTCAAGACAGTAACGTCCCGAATCGGGCACGATGTATTGTAGTCAATGCTCAGTAACGTCCCAAAACGGGTACGAGCTCGGCGCAACAAACCGCGCTCTCAATGAACTGAATTTACACTGTGAGGGACCACCCCTCACAAGACTCCAAATTATTCGACGTGAGGTGGTGGTGTCAACTTACAAGTTATCTCCGTATTTAAAGGCGGTTATGATGAAGCAGAAAATATTTATTGATTGAATCGATTGAATATTGCCAGCTATAACGCTTGCCGAATTGACGAGTGCCCGGATTACTTTATCGAGACGCGAGGGTTTCGCGACGGCGGTTATGTAAGAAAGTGGATGAGGATTGTATGTGTGCTCCTAGTATCTTGTACTGGGCACGGCTCGAGTCTGTGGGATTACAGACTGATGCTTCGAGACTCAGGGAGAATGCGGAAAGGAAACCAAGGAGCCGGATTCGCTGACCTAACTCGTGAGAGAGAGTGCCGAATGCCGTCGCAACCTTGGGAGAAGGTGATCACTCGGGCAATGATAAGTTGGTTGCTTTTGCGCCAGTTTATATAGGCCGATCAATGATGCAATCCAAAAATATTCCGAGTAAAAAAGTATTGTTTCATCGTGCTGATTCATAGCTGCACGAGTCAAAATAATAGCTGAATTATGTCTGTGGCTTTCACTGGAAATCGATGCATTTGTTGATCGCATGTAATGGACTTAAGGTCCGTTACAGATACGAGCGCGGCGCGAAAAACCGCGCTCTCAACGAACTGAATTTACACCAAAATCACAGTGTAACCACCCCCTGTTAGATATGTGTGAGAAAGAGGGATAAAATCTGTATTGTACGATTATTCAGTCGTGCTTCTCGCAGTCTAGAATCCCTAATATAATTGTTTGTATTCTAGGGGTACTTAGTCGAGTGCTGCCATTGCTCGGATCTGTGATTCTCTTCTTATATATGTATGAAAATAAATAAAACGAACTAATAGATTTGGTGAAGCATGTAATAACGTAGACAAATGTGTTTATATTTTATAGATAGGGTTTCGTATTTTAAGATAAAACGTCGATATCGCTGAATAAGTGAGTTTTTTCAGTTATCCAACTTTCTAATAATTATTCATAATTATCTAATTGTTTTACAAAATGAGATTTATTTTTTTTATATATGAAATTTCAATGCGATCATTCTACAATTCTTGTTTTTATGATCCATTAAGTAGTTTCTTTCTTATGATCGTTTTTTTAAAGTGCTATATTTTTGACCTTCAACTCTCAGAAATGACAGGTGACTGCCAAGATTTACACCCGCCGCTTGAGGACCCTTCGGCTACGTAACGACCAAATTTGGTTGAACATCAAAACACCGTTGACTACGTAACGACCAATATTGGCGGCTTGCTCCCGGGACGCACAGTAATATTATTTTCTAATTCGAACGCATCCTAAACTCCATACTAAATATCTCATTATTACCACAGATACATAGACGGCCGCTAGAATATATTTTTTTTTTCGAGAAATCATCATAATTTTTATTGGTTTTATGAGCTAATATCTAAATAGTTTTATAAAATCGAAGACTATCGTGGTTGTTTGACATTATAAATAGGATAGAAAACGAATTTACCGCGTGAAATTTGTAGGACCCGACGTTTCGGTGACGTTGCAGCCGCCGTTGTCTGTATGTAAATAAGAGTTTTGTATGTAAATAAGAAAAACAAATTATTAATTTAGATAGAGAATCTAATACGGATCACTATAGTATTTACAATTTCTTAATAGGGTTCCGTATTTTTCCGTAAGACAAGTACAAGTTAGAAATGCCGATTTTTCACCTTTTCGACTTCTCATATTTATTCATAATTA
Organism: Micropterix aruncella; assembly: GCA_944548615.1. Taxonomy (NCBI): domain Eukaryota; kingdom Metazoa; phylum Arthropoda; class Insecta; order Lepidoptera; family Micropterigidae; genus Micropterix; species Micropterix aruncella. Next base: position 710,865 of record OX155977.1, on the reverse strand, counting down.
TCTAATTGTTTTAATAAATGAGATTTCAATATTCTATATATGAAATTTCAATGCGATCATTGCACAGTTTTTTAATGATTTTTATAGTACCTTCATAGATATAGTATTTTTTGTCGGGCGCGGCGATATTGCAAGAAATTCCAATAAATTGCCGCGGTCTGCCATGAAATTATGCCGCTACTCGAAGAAAAACCGTGGACACGTCTTTCCCGTCGGAACTAATTTTAAATAGAGAAGTAAGTATAAATAAATTAATAGTTTAAAAAAAACCACTAAAAACACGCTTTTATATATGCACGTAAAAACCAAAAAAGGTTTGTTATAACCTTGCAACCTGATCGTGTTCAAAGTCCAGTACGTGACCTTTCTCACAAGTGCAAACACGACTATGATACGATATTCCATCATGGAATGCCAGTTCCTGTCTTCCGGCTTCATCATCAGACCTTGAAACCTAATCGTGGTCAAAGTTCATTCCAAGACTTTTCTAACAAGTCCAAACACAGCTATGATACGATGTTCCATCATGAAGTTCCAGTTCATACCTTTCGATTCCATCATCAGATCAGTTCGACAGTACCATATTATTGTATTGTCATCAGAACTACATACAGCTGCCAATTTTCATGACGCTACGATCCTTGGAAGATGGTTGAATTGGTTACCTTAGATTCCATTACATAGTTAGTTGCATACAGGTCGACCTAATAAAAGCGTGTTAAAAATATTCTATACTCGAAAATCGCAGTGGACGACCTGTTTGCTAAACATGTTTTACTAACATGTAGCAAAACAATGTTTTGTTCGTAACATGTCGCAGCGGACCCGGCTTAAGAACGAATCCCAGACAAGCTTGAAACGCCATGAATTGAATGCTTCAGTATGAAAAGGCGATAAATAAATATCAATTGAGTCCAGGCTAGAGGTGCGCTGGCTGCCAATAACTTGCCTGGTCGCCCGAGTCAGTACTCTATCTACGCGCTCGGAAAAAAGAGAAGGGGTAGTGAGGGTACATGAGGTATATGAGAGGCGGAATATCTTTACGACCGACGACGGATACACCAATAACTCCGAGGGGTTTGCGTAGGGTGACCGTGCATTCAACCTAAGATCCGGACAAGGATGTAACATAAAATCGAAGATTAAGGCAGTTTTTTTGGCATTTTGAATGAATGAATGAATGAATGAATGAATGAAAATATCTTTATTGCACAATAAATATTTTATTTTATTTTACTTTCTTAAAGATAATTTACAGCCAATAATTTTGTAGTGAACAAAAATAGGAAGCTTAGAGCCATTTACAAGTTACCACTGATAATGACAATAATAATAACGCGAATTTAGAACTGATAATAAAGAAGATATTAAACAAGAAGATACTAAATTGTACAGTAGAAAACATGTTGACATAAACAAGACTGTAATAAAAGAAGAAAATGTTAAGCCTGGTCATCCCCAAAATCGCCCTACAACCTGCTTCCTTATAGTATCTATATTCGTGAAAAAGGGGTCAATATAAATGTTAGTATTCAGGGTGTAAAGTTTCGCATACCCTTATAAAATAAGAATTACGCCTGTATTAGGTTTTAAAGCCTGGTACAAGAAGGAGTGCCCTATTTCTAATTGCTGGGCTAAGAGTGCGGAGAGATATTTTAGATAGTAGTTCAGGACACTCAATCGAGCCATTTTAAATTCGTAGTATAAGTGAGATGTCAGCTATGTTTCTTCGCAGAGCCAATGGCAGCAAATGATGGCGGATACAACGAGAATAGTAGTCTGGATCACGTATACGACATTTATATTCTATGTAGTGCAGGTACAATGGCGGACTTAATGTTACATAGCAATATCTTCCAGTCAACCAACATGCTGGTGTGAAGAGAAGAGTAGGCAAAAAAATGAAGTAGAATATGATTCAAAAGATATAAAATAAAATTTTATATTATAGCATATATTATAAAATTTGTGTATATCTAAAGTAAAAAGTAAATAAATAAATAAATGTTCGAATAAGATATAATACATATATTCATACATATATTATATATTGACCAATAACTAAATAAGTAAATAAATATATAAACTGCCAAAATAAGGTAAGGAAAGGGAGGGGATAGCGGAAAGGTTAGAAATTATGGTTCATATTTATTGAGAAAGGAAGTGCTTTTTCAATGATTGCTTAAAGGTGGACAGCGAGCTAGCGCCTCTAATAGTTGGAGAAAGCTGATTCCACAGTCGAGCTGCAGTACGGAGAAGGAGTAAGAAAAAAAGTGGTTTTGTGTTTTGGGATACGTAGGGTATATTCTGACTCGAACGAAGTGGGAAACGATGACTTCCTAACTCGGTAAAAGCCTCGTTGAGGTATGAGGGAGATGTAGGATTGTGTAGGACATTATATATAAGTGAAAGGACATTCTCACATTTCTCCGGTCCCGTATACGAAGCCATTGCAATTTTGCTCGGTAATCGGAAACATGGTCATACTTCCGCAAATTGAATATGTACCTACCTTATGCAAACGTTCTGTAGGCGCTCAAGCTCATCCAGTCTGTTTTCCAGTCTATTCCAGTCTGCATTTTAAATATGATAAAACAATTTTGCGCGTGAAGTTTGTAGCACCCGACGTTTCGGCGATGTTACAACCACCGTTGTCCAGGGTCGACCGAAGTGCTGTCAATCAAATATTTTATTGGATAATCAAATATCTATATTTGTTTGTATTCAAATAAATACAGCGAATAATAGAGATTTGAGATACACCAGTTCAATAAGAAAAAAAAATCAAAATTTTAATTTACCGTTCACTAAAAGTCGTAGCTACATAGTTAGTTAGTTAGTTGTACTGGCGGTTCCTCCGCAAGTCGACATCCAGTGTGCCTATTTTGCGTGTAACGGGGTAGCGCTATTCCACCCACCCCAGCTCCTCGACGAAAGCCAGCAGGGCTTTCAGGTTTCCTGCCGCCTCGCGCAGGGTGCCTGGAGTCCCAAGGTGTTTTGTCCTGTATACTTCTACCTGTTTACAATCTAGCAGAATGTGTTTTGTGGTTTCTTCGCCTCCATGCATGCTCTGCACATAGGGCTATTCGTTCCGCCCATGTTGAAGAGGTGTTTGTTTAGTGTGTTGTGTCCTGTTATCAGTCCCACTAGTTTGCGTAGTTGGGGCCTTTTTGTCCTTAGAAGTGTTTTGGTAAGTTTGTGGTTGTATTCCACTACTATTTCTTTGGTTTGTCTGCAGGTGTCTATCTCTTTCCAGTGTGTTTGATGTAGTTGTTTGTAGTGGTTGTCAAGTTGGTTGTTTATGTGCGAGTAGGGTAGGGGCACGATAGGTTAGGGTCCGTATGCCGGTGTGTCTGAGCATCCGCAGCATCGTTTCCTCTTGAGTTACTGTGTCGTAGCTACATATGCAAATTCCGGAATATTCTAGCATAAAATATTATAATCGGTGATGCCCTAAAGAAATTCCGTTCAGAAAATGCATTTTATTCCATAAAAGAATTTCACTTTTCATTTGATAAGAAATGGTTGACTGTTAGATATCGCTATAGCGATAAGTCCGCCATTTGTCCAGGGAGCCAGACCCAAGGGAAATAAGGTGGAACCCTTGCCCAGGGATACGGGTGAAAACCTTAACGTCTGCAAAGGCGGAAATGAAGTCCATTTGAACGGCAAGGCAGGCAGAAGCCCCCCCCCCAAACTAACAACTCCCAAATTATATTAAAATATAATGTTTTTTTATAGTTTCCATCAATTTACGCAATCTTGTTAAAAAAAATACTGTACTCCTAAAATGCAGGTTATGGTATTTTCAACCGTCTCCTAACATGTCCTTATATCCCACTCCTTCCTTCGATATTCAGTTGATATTGTTTATTGTTTATTGTTTATTTATTTATCCATATTAATAACATATAATTAATTAATTACAAACTATTGATTAAAAACTAGTAGTGCTTAACATTAATACTTAATTAATGATTGATAAAAAAAAAAGGTACAGGCTCATGTGGATTTTACTGCCTCACTAGGCTTAGGCCTGTGTCGAGGCAGTAGTCTAGTGAAGGTTGTCTAGTAGCAGCCGTGTGTTAAAAAAATAATAATATATATATACATACATATACACATATATATATATATATATATATATATATATATATATATATATATATATATATATATATATATATATATATATATATATATATATATATATATATATATATATATATATATATATATATATATATATATATATATATATATATATATATATATATATATATATATATATATATATATATATATATATATATATATACATATACACATATACAATATACATAATATAATAGTAATATAACACTAATATTATATTTAAATATAATATATATATATATATATATATAATATATAATATTATTGATAGATATTTTTACCTTAATGATAATTATAACGAAGATATGTAGTTAACGTAGATATGTAAAGCAAATACCAAAAAAAACAACAGCAATAATATTATTTTTTTTTTTAGACAAGAATTTTAAATAGGTTTTCGGTTTCCCTTCTCCCTTTGTTTAGTAGCCAACACACCACCATTTTCTTCAGCACGGCTGTCGAGTTGACGTCAATGCATTCCCCCCCACCTCAGATATGAACATATTGTAAATCCTCGGCGATTGAAATGCATAATGTCGCTGTCCGTATGCTGAGTTTTTAGTTTGTTGGGGTTGGTTATTACGGTTTCTGGTATCGTACTTGTGCATAGAGGTATTCTGAGGCACCAGGTCATTAATTAATATAATATAAGTTATTAATTTTTGTAAGTTATTCATTTTTATGTTTATTATGTAACTGTACTTATTTATTAGGTCCACTACTTTACAAAATCCTTTTTTTAATATATTTATTTGCCAACATATACATTTAGCTACAATAAAACTGACGGTATGGTATGCTATCTCGACTTGGCAATAGGCCCGCCATGTTGTACTCTATTGTGTGTGCATTTTTTCAAACAAACAAATATTGATGTTTTTCCTCGTTAGTTGATGGGGCGGGAAAATGTTTCACTAATTGAAATCGCGTGGTCGCCCCCGTGTTGTCTTCGTTGATCCGCCGCGCGGCGCGGCGCGACGCCCGCCCGGCAGAGGCGAGGGTGCGGTGACCAGGTGATGCGGAGGCGCGGGACTCTTCCGCAATAAATATCGGTCCGCGCACATCCAAACATCTCAATTTGACCGAGACGACTCGTAAACATTCACGCAATCACGTGGGGGGGTCTGCGCCCCCGGGCGTCCCCTTCGCCCCCAAACCGCCCCCAAATCGCCCCCAAACCGAGACACCCTTTTTATTGGGAAAGTCACGCGTGCAGGTGCCCATGTCGAATTGTTTATTTGGCACGGCATGTATCTGCTTCGGATATTGCAACTTTATAACGGAAGGTTCACGAGTACAATTAAAGAGGGCACACAAAACATATATTACAAAATGTTGAAGCATCATAAAATGTAGACGCAAGTAAGAACACAAATATCTTTAAAATCTCAGCCTCTGACAGTTTACCTAAAACTCCTTGCCATAACAATTATTTCTTCTCCTATCTGTACGTAACTCACCTTCGTTAAAATCATTCAAAACTCATTTCGAAAATTAATACTAGTTGTTACTTTTGTAAATTTTTATCAACCCTATTGCTAATCGCCTAACATCGTCATGCAATCTTTACGCTAACGACTTTCAATTCTATTATCATGCCAAGCCAGATGACCTTTGCACAAGCGTGGCTATAATGAACTCCGATTTAGATCAAATATCTGCTTGGGCTATAAAACATGCTCAATAACCCCACTTCGCACTCCTATCTCAAGGAGAAATTTCACACTTGGGAGGCCGCGGTCTTTCACTTCGATCAAGCTGGGATAATACACTCGCCATTCTGATACATCATTCTTCTTGTTACACGCACTATTTTATAGTCCATTCTGCTCTTTTATGGAATCAGCTCCCCCACTCTATCAGGAAACATTTATTTTCGTACAGCTACTAACCAAATACCTCATTCTGTCCTCTCCTAGAGATTTAACATAGGGCTTATCCTTATGCAACACAAAATGCCTTCAATTTTGTGTTACATAAGGATAAGCCCTATTTGTGAGATATATGGATGAATAGTGATCGTTAGTCGACTGCAAAAGGACCTTTAAACTTACATTGCACCGTCGAAAGTCGTGCACATCCGTAAGTATATCTCATTCAAACATAAGCATTTCACAATACAAGCTGGGATTTCCTTCGCTACTTTTTTAGTAGCTTTTACTAATTTTATTTTAAATAAAAACATCATCCTATAAACGGATTTCTTTACAAACCTTATCAAATATAACAATATATATATATATATATATATATATATATATATATATATATATATATATATATATATATATATATATATATATATATATATATCTCATTCAAACATAATCATTTCCCAATACAAGCTGGGATTTCCTTTGCTACTTTTTTGGTAGCTTTTACTAATTTTATTTTAAATAAAAACATCATCCTATAAACGGATTTCTTTACAAACCTTATCAAATATAACAATATATATATATATATATATAGATATATATATATATATATATATATATATATATATATATATATATATATATATATATATATATATATATATATATATATATATATATATATATATATATATATATATATATATATATATATATATATATATATATATATATATATATATATATATATATATATATATATATATATATATATATATACATATATATATATCCATATAACTACACTACTTTCTAATCTACCTCTCACAACATCAGTTTCATAACATAAAATAAGAGAGCCACAGGGAGCTCTATATTCATGTAAGTGAAAAATATGATGAATAGTCGCAAGTCCCCACAGCTAAACTCCCCGGAGGTTGCGATGGAGTAATGTTCGCAGACCGCACTATTGAGCAAACAAGGATATACTGCCACTTTCCACTTTTCATCTAATAACTCATTTCGCGCCCTTGTAGAATATTATTTAAAGTTAAAATTCACTGACTTGCGCCGTTTTGTAAAGTAATAATATTAACCCTTTGTAGCTTCATGTGACATTTCTGTAACAAACTACTAATCCCCCTAAAATCCCCCTAAATGAGGCACTAAATTCATTTAGTTCATTTAAATCCGTCTAGCACTACTGTAATCTACCACTTATTATCGAAAAATAAAAATCATAGATAGCGTAACTAAACGACTTATGTGAGTTTAAATCTTGCGCGTTGATGAAAGCGATAAATTAAAACGAAGGCAGGTGTTGAATGACTGATAAAAAAATATAAAAAAGTGTGTACAATTGTGTGGTTTTCGTGGAAACCTGTAGGTAAGAATATAATTTTATCCATTCAAAATTTCGATGCAAAAGATGGCAAGTTAGGATGTCCTAACATTTACTGGAACTGACTATGGCAAATTCTTGGTTTTTATACCGAAGAGTAAGGAAGGCAAAATATCTCAACGGCAAACAAATGTCTTCAGCAGAATTTAGACTTGAAATAGGTGAAACCTTATGCGAGCTTGGCCTGAAGCCTAACATGAGTCGAAGGTCTTTAGAAGACGAAATTCAAGCCAAAAAACATAAGGGCCCTGCGCAACATGTTCCTCCATTGGCAGTAAGGCAGGACCAGGTCGGTCATTGGCCGATTTGGGTTAGAAAAAGGATACGTTGCAAGATTCCCAAGTGCACTGGCGTTTTCACAAACAATTTGCTAAAAATGCAGTGTAGCATTATGCTATAATAAAAAAAAAAATTGTTTCAAATTTTTCCATACAACATGAACGTTTTTTCAAATAAATGTCAATTTCAAATAAATGATTAATAATAAATATTTTTGAATTTCTGAGAAATATGTGTTTTTTTTATTTGCCTAAACCTATCTCATTATCAACATTATTTATTGTTCGAAGATCTTGGGCTACAAAGGGTTAACCCTTCTTATATTAACCCTTCTTAATATTAACGCTTAATACTAATATTAACATATACTATAGGTAGTAATATACAACCTACTGTAAGTAGCAGGTAGGTATAACAAGCTTTTTGCGCGATACTACGTTGAGTATCTTACCTATTTTAAAGACAATTAGAAAATTTGGTTAGTTCAGTATTATAACTCAATAAAATAATTAAAAATAATCGTGGCTTATTAAAATCATGTCATATAGACAGTCAAAATATTAAATAAAAACTAATAGCTAAAATGGATACAATTAATAGGGAATATATTATGCATTATATCAAGAATTCTCAAAAAAAAGAAAAAAAGAATACCCACTACTACATTAGATCGTTTTAGCAGCAATTTATTGGAATTTCTTGCAATATCGCCGCGCTTGACACAAAGTACTGAAACTATGGAACTACTATAGCAATCATAAAAAGAATAACTATGCAATGACAGCCTTGAAATTTCATATATAGAATATTGAAATCTCATTTTGTAAAACAATTAGATAATTATGAATAAATATCAGAAATTCGAAAAATTGGAAAAAAACTCGGCATTTCTAACTTGTACTTCTCTTACTTGAAAAATACGGAATCCTATTTAGAAATTGTAAATACTATTATGATGTTTTTTAGATTCTCTATCAAAGGTAATATTTCTATTTGCTTATTTCCATACAAAAATATTTAGATATTAGCTCATAAAACCAATAAAATTTTTGATGATTCTCGAAAAAAAAAATGATGATGTTTGATAATGGAATTTTACCAGAAATATCCGCGAAATGACTCGCGATATTATTTTAGCGACCATCTATGTATCTATGGTAATAATGAGATATTTTGTATGGATTTAAGATGCGTTCGAATTAGAAAATAATATTACTGTGCGCTCCGGGAGCAAGCCGCCAATATTAATCGTTACGTAGTCAACGGTGTTCGGATGTGCAACCAAATTTGGTCGTTACGTAGCCGAAGCGTTGATAAAAATAAACTCTTTTTTGTACTTAAACATTAGAACACCAAACGACGAGATTACTGCAAAATGAAAATATCTTACAACTAAACTAATCACAGTGCATTTGTGGTTGTCGAATACAACGGGCGAACCAGTCACCCCAGGAAGTTGTAAGTAGTTGGGTGACAGTAGTTGGGTGACAGAATCAGTAGTTGGGTTGCAAGTAGTTGGGTGACAGAATCAAATAAGCCAAAGGCTAAGGTTTTGCCATTCGGATCCTGGTATTTTGTTAGCAAAATCAAATTTTTATAGTAATTATTTATTAAATAAATAATTCAATCTTCCGTGAGGTGAGCGTAGAAGACTTTGTGGACGATAAAAATCTACCGACCAGCAAAACCACGTACCCATCAGAGGCCAGCGTCTTACGGCGAAGGTAACGGCACTTACGGCATTAAGAAGGTAACCCAGTGTAGCAACCTCGCCCCCTGGATACCACTTTTAGTATGATATCTCTGCCTGAAATTAACCTTCAGGATACTTTCCTCCTCCTGACTGTTAACTGGACCGAAGTCGATTACGCGGCCTCTACCTGTTGTATTTCAGCGGTAATTAAATGAGAATTTATCACGGACCTAAGCGTCCTTTGCCCGTCATACCACTCGGGATCGGGTGGCCAATAGGTCGTTTCAAGAATAGCATGACAACAGGTCGACATCCACCCTGCTTAGGAGATAGTATATTTTCATAGTCTCCAGAGTCCTACAGCAATTAGTCAGAGTGCACAACCGATTGGCGTCGCCGAACTGTGCCCAAATCGTCCATTAGCGCCGGGAGACAATCCCACCAGGAGAAACCGATCCACCAGCCGTGAGGCCTGAAAGACGAGGGTCGTACTCGGGGGAGGCTTCTGAATAGGAGCTGAATCGTGAGTTAGTCCGATCCGAGAACAAAATGGATCAAAATGGATGTCCCAAGCTGCACGAAGCCATTCGCTGTGCCCAATCACAGTGCAGACATGCGCGCGTTTTGTAGATCAAGATTGATAAGTTTGTCTGCATAAAATACAAACCACTATATTTAAAACCAAGAATGCCCGAGGAGAAGAAATTTCGAGAGTACAGAGAATGGGAGGGAATGGGAAGAACTGGTTATACATATCTTAAGACAAGTAATATTTGAGGCGAGTTTAAACATTATATTACATTACATTTACGTCGTGTCCAATTGGCGGCTAAAAACCGCTCTTGGAAGTGTCAAAATATTTGTGTTTTAAGTAGTAGGTATCATTACTACTTTAATTTTTACTTAACATACATATATTAATTTAAAAAAATATATAGTATCTAAGAAACTTTGGAACCTACTAAAAGTTATTCGTCGTAGAATCGTATTACAACACAAATTAAAGGCTTATTTAATAAAATAATCAATAATTCTAATGGCTACCTACTAAACACTCAATAATTAAAATAGTCAGTTAAAAAGTTGAATAATCAAAGCAGAAGCCTAACAATTAAAATAGTCAATAAATCGAATATATACGTACTACAAACTTTACATAGTAACATCCAAAGTAGTAAGTAAATTTTTAAATAATCAATCTAAAGCTAAATCTTACATTTAAATACTAAAAGTACATATATAATTATCATTCAAATTGGTACAATATTTGCAAAGTCAAAGTCAAAGTTAAAATGATTGTAAAGAAGGCAAGTTACGTATGGATACAGAAAAAAGTAGGAGTGGAATCAGTATAATAAAGAAATATTGTGAGTAAATTATTAAATTTTCGAATTAAGTACGAGACCGTGGAACTTAATAGTTGAATAATATTTAAAACAAATAAACTTGAGTAATATTTAAAAGAAATAAATAAATATTTTTTTTATAATTGCCTACCACCTAACATTAAAGACATTAAAATATCATATAAATTTAAAAATAGTTTGAGTGCCTACCTCTTAAATTGTACATATGCAGATATTGAAAACATTATTAAATAATTGAATCTCTAAAATTTTTATAAAAAACATAATAGTATATGTAGTAATATAAATTGATGATTTCTAAACGTAATTTTATTTTAATTTTTGTGAATTTATTTTGTATATTATTAATACATATTATTTAATACATATATAAATATATATTAATTTTTATCATGTTTTAAAATAAAATAATATTGACAATTTTCATGACATTTTCTTACGAATTTTTATTAGGTAATTAAGATATTTCTGTTACATTAAGTATGATTTTGATTATTTATATAAATATAATATTATAGATTTCTTAGGATAACTAAAATAAATTGTCTACCTTGGAACAGGCGGCAGCCTAGTTAGGTTAAGACTTTTGTATATTGAATGTACCCATAATTTTAACTCAATAAATAATTTGAAATTTGAAATTTGAAATGTCAGTGAAAGAGGGATTTTATACATGAAAAATTGCGGTTTGTAAATCCAACATTTTGACGTTGAAAAGTTCAGAATGACGTCAGGCTGTACATTCGTATATTGAAAGAGACGTTTAAAAAATGCTGAGCGCGAAAGACACGTTTGTGAATTCTGATTAATTATGCTATAAATTAGGTGAGAGAGAATTCTTCAGAAAAATGTTACCGTGTGAATTAATTGGTAGGTGCAAAATTATGTATGCTGCTAACCGTTACAGGGTAAAATTCTACTAGTACCATATATAATCAATGGTGACATCGAGCTTCCCCCTCGCCAGCCGTTTTCCTCGTGCGTTTTCGATGCCGCGGAGCGATCTTCAAAACCACCGATACCGCTCTCGCTTCGGTCGAGAGTGGATGTGGTAATATTTTCTCGTCGGGTATTTTAAACATTTACCGGAATGGTCTTCGTCCATTGCTAACTCTAGTCACGTAGTCTCGCTGCAGCTTTTAAGGTAGACATCAAATATACAACGTTTAACAGCAACCCACTCCCCCCATACACCCCCCTCATCACCCCACACTTTGTGTAAAATGTTGCTTGCATTAACGGAATTTTTCAACGCCCGTGAAGCCAGACAGAAATAATAATATACACTCCCTTTAAATTATTCAGAATGATGTAACTTAAGAAACTACTTAAGTAGGGGCATCGATAGGGCATACGTTCATTCAATGCTAACGTACGGCGCGGAGTTATGGGGGCGAGCAGCCGACAGGCAGAGGGCTTTCGTTATGCAGAAGCGTGCAGTCCGCACAATAGCGCGTGTGGCGCTTGATACGCCAGCTAGGCCTCTGTTTAGAGATCTCTGCATCATGACGCTGCCGTCCATTTATATAATGGAAGTAGCGCTGTTCGTTCGCAGAAATCTAGCCGATGTTGAAGTGAATGGTGTGCATCATCACTATCCAACAAGATCCCGTAGAATACTACGTTCGGTAAGTCATGCATTATCCAAGTCGGAGAGGCTAGCCTATATCGCCGGCCCAGCGGTTTACAACAAACTCAGCGAGCACATTAGGCAGGCGCAATCTCTTGACGTGTTTAAGAGACGCCTTAAGAGATACCTTACAGATAAGGCGTTTTACTCACTGGAAGAATATTACTCGAGTGAAGTCTAAAATGCTTTGGTGGCTAAAGTATTTAATGATCTCTTTTGCATTTTGTCTTGTATTTTCTTCTTTTTACATTATTCTTGTGTTTTTTTTTTCTTCATTTTGTTTTTTTTTTTTTTTTTTTACATATTTCTAGAAATAGATGACAAAATCATTTATTTATTTATTTATTTATTTTCATAACAAATCAACATTACAGTTTCTACCAATCCGTTGATATGCAATATACACATAAATATAAAAAAAAAATAGAATTCTTACAAGTACATACATAACATGTTTAAATAAGCGTTAAATACAAATACCGGCATTAAGAATAGAAAAACTTACAAACTTACAAACTTACAGTACATAAGAGTGAAAACAGTTTATATTATTCTGCCATAAACAAGTAGCGCAATGCCCACACCTTGAAGAGATGCGTTTATTTTATCTTTTCTTTACGATAGAAAAAATATATGTTTGTTTGCTAATATGTATGAATGTTCGCTAATCTGACTTGTATACCAGTATACCAATAAAATGAATATGAATATGAATATGATTATACAGCAACCTCGACATAACAAACCCCAATATAGGGAATTCCTTTCCCTATACGAAATATCCTCTGCTTTGCAGTATATCGAGCCGGAACTTGATTATTCCCACAATGACTTAAAAATAGTTTTTTTTTAAATTCTTCTTTGTAACTGTATACTTTAGTTACTAATAGTATACTTTAGTTACTTTCATAGCATTATGTCCTATGGGATTCTTCTCTGGGGAAGCTGTGCGGACATCAATAACATCTTTATACTACAGAATTGTGCTGTAAGAGCTATATATAAACTTGGTCCTCGGGTTTCACTTCAAAGAGATAAATATTCTTACTGTTGCATCACTATTCTTTTATTTTTTATTTTATTTTATTATTCTTAAGAAAACTTACAGATATCACAGAAGAAATATCAGAATTTTATTTATAGACTACAATGCCAGTTAAAAGTTTCCACTTAAAGATAGTAAAACTATACAGTCGCCTACGAATGGGATAGGAGGAAGTGGAGGGGAATTAAAGATATAAATTTTGTTTTAATAATATTTTATTTTATTATTTTATTATTATATGACACTCATAATGTTATGACACTCATAACTATATATGACACTCATAATGTTAATACTAGACTTAAGCATAACCTTGTTGTACGTGCTACTCTTCTCCACAAAATAAGCAATTCTTTTTTGGGACAATGTATACGCTTCTATAACAAACTTCCTCATACTATTAGAGAACTATCCGTAAATAAGTTTAAAGCCACCATCAAAGCAAAATTGTATGAAAAAGCATACTATACAATATCTGATTATGTAAATGACAAAACGGCTTGGGTGTAAGGCTTGGACGCATCATAAGAACATAAATTAAAAATATTATTGATTATAAAGAGCATTTTGATTTGATTTGATTTGATTTGATTATACAGCAACCTTGACATAACAAACCCTAATATAAGGAATTCCTTTTCCTATACGAAATATACCCTACATTAGAGTATATCAAGCCGGAACATGATTATTCCTATAATGACTAAAAAATAGTTTTTTTTTTTATTCTTCCTCGTACCTGATAGTCTAGCTAATTTTTCAGTGTTGCCAACAGTATTGCTAGGCGCAAATGAGCCACCAACCACAGCGAATGGTGGCCAGCGACAAGCAGATGCTTTTTATACGATCGCCAACAAAAAGTAAAGTACTGGCCAAAGGAACGTTCCGATGGGGTAATAAACCGAGCTGTCAACAAGGATGCGGCTAACGTCGATATAGCTTATCGATGAATTACGCTTGATCGATAAAACAGGGAGTTAATGGGCCCTTGCTGAGTTGGCCACGAAGACCCATTCTGTTCAGGGTTGGTCACACTCACGGGTCAACACCTATCCGACGACCTCCACGCATGAAGTGCGAGCCTGGGTAGGACTCTGGCCTTATGGTTAGTTTCCCCTAGGAATCAAACTCTTGGCGCTCCTGGACGGTCTGCCCACCATGCGACGTAAGCCAATCGACTGTGCACTCTGACTAACAATCGGGGGAGTCTGGAAGCAGTACTGTTTCCTATAGAGCGGGGGTGCTTGCGGACCTTATGGCGACTGCTCTTGAAATGACCGTCGGCCGACCGATCCTGGCTGAACAGCCGGGTAAAGGACGCTGTGGTCCGCGATCGATTCGGTAAACACCGTTTCACCGCTTCGTAAGGGAGAGGACTGCGCAAGCGACCTCGAACTCGTAACCAATCGAGAGACCGGAGTAATCTGGTCACAATTGGAAGTAAGGGCGTGAGTGTAGACCCGCCGGGTAACATTCCTGGCTATCTCGCGGTTAAGGCGTTGGCCTCTTACGGGCTTGTGGCGTAGCTAGACGGTGGACTGTTTTATTCTCAAGTTTTCTGCGTTCAGTCCAGGGAGATAGAACGACTAATCGTTAAAACTTCCTGAGGTGACGGGCTCGCCCGCTGTAGTCGTTTGATTCCCTGGCTCGCACTTCATGCGTGGAGGCCGTCGGATAGGTGTTGACCCGTGAGTGTGACCAACCCTGAACAGAATGGGTCTTCGTGGCCAACTCAGCAAGGGCCCATTAACTCCCAACACGCATCCCTACAAGCAGGTAGTAAAAGGGGCGGGGCCGGCCTAATGATGTATTGCCTCACCGGAACGTTCCTTTGACCCGTACTAATATGTTCGGTAGCCACGTTGACACCGGTTCTTTTCGTTGTTACCGAAGTTAAGCAGCGTTGGGCGCGGTCAATACTTGGATGGGTTACCGCCCGAGTGTTTTACTGTTGTGATGCTATAAATGCCTACCTAGAAGATGTTGCCAATAGGCAACAAGGCAGGTGTCACTGTAAGGCCTGTGGGTAAACAATATAATAAAATTAAAAATAGATTTTAAAATAGGAGTAAAATAAATTCAGAGTTCTCATCTTTGTATATTTTCCGCTTCTTTATTTCATTATAACTTCTAAACCCTTGAAACGATTTAGACGTGTGTGCTATTGTTAGAAACTTTATGTCATCCCTAATACCATAGTATATCATAACTACCCAGATATCAAGTAAGTAGTGGTATAGATGTTAAAATGTAAATAAATTAACATTAATATATAATGTTTGGTTTAAAATGAAAGGTCTGGTTGAGTACATTCCGGAAATAAAAAAACGTATCTGTATCGATAAATGCATAAACCACAAACAATTCATGAAAAAAAAACGAAATAAAAATAAAGATAAAAACAGTAGTCAGGTCAGGTCATGTTTTTCATTCCTTTTGTTCATATTATATTTTGTAGGGACGCACCGCACACGCCCTATATAATACAATACAATACAATACAATCAACTACTCCAGTAGATAGGCATTCCTACACTTGGATGCGTCACAAAATTAAATGCTTAAAACTTAATTATTAAAAACATAACTATCACGATAGTTGCCATGTCTGTAATATTATATTCAATATTACCTACATACAAATAATCAAAATATACTAATGTCATTAAATAGTAAAAGATAATAATATATTACAATAGAAATGCAAATTCTATGTAGAATAATCAACGTATAATAATTTTATTGTCAATCCAGCAATATGCCTTCGAATTTTTTAAACATAAATAGATGTATACTAAATTATATGAGAATTAGAATGTCAGCTATCATAATTCCGTTATGTTTAAAATTTTACGAATTTTGCTAATTATCAACATGGTAAATAAACTCGGAATTTTCAAACTCCCTTATACCATAAATTGGGTTTCTTCCCAAATTATTTATAATTATGTTTTAAATTGGTCCTCTCCAAGGTTTTTCATATTCTCTGGAATCTTATTATAGAAGGACAAATTTTGGTGTATAAAACTGAATCGCACTTTGCTAAGTCGCTGTCGGTTTATGTGGAGATTGGTTTATTCCTCGTATCGTGATAATGAAAATCACTATTCACCGGAACTTCTGCTAGGTGTCTACGAGCGTACATAATATTTTGATAGATGTAGGAAGAAAATAGTCATGATTCCTGATTCTACGAACAGCGGCTTACGAGAACTTTTTGGAGAGACTCTATATAAACTGCGTACCGCTCTTTTCTGGAGGAGAAAAATTCTTTTTGAGTTTGGTGCCATTCCCCAAAACAGAAGGCCATACGTTATGAAGGAGTGGAAATATGCAAAATAAATAGATTTAGCGGCTTCAAAACCGCATAAATTTCTTATCTTTCTAATAGCAAATATGGCACTGCACATTTTTTTACTGAGATACGCACTCGCTCGGCCTGCGTACGGCCACGGTTGGGTTCCGTTGGGTTGGACCAAGCGCCAATAAATGGCGTTAATATTTGATTAAAATATATAGCAGAATTAAAATATTATTAATTTCGCTTATATGCGAGGTAATTCAACCAATTTCACAATTCTGTTTCGGTACAACAATGCATTTGAGTACCAAATTTCTAAGTCCAATTTTTCGATTTTGAAATATGACTACTCCGCTCTGTGATGGACATATCCCAATCACAACTTTTCAACTCTTGCCACCGCCAAAGATGACTGAATGCCAAATTTTAGATCAATCGTTTTATGCGTTTGAGCGCTATCGTGGAGAAATACCCACACAGACACACAGGCAGTGGTGCGGTGTCGATTACAACGGGCCCAGGCTGGTATAACGATATGTGATCATTCGTTCAGCCGTGGGATGAGCGAAGAAGACTACAGACAATAAAAGTCTACTGTCTGGCTATGCCAGTATGCCCGTCAGAGGCCAACGCCTTACGGCGAGGCACCGGGAAAGGTACACAGCGGGCAGCCTCGCCCCCTGACTAGCAGTTGTGAAAGGATATCCCCGCCTGGAATTAACCGTCAGGATACCTCCAACCTGACGACTGGTTACAGTTTTGAAGTCGCTTGCGCGATCCTTTCTCTAGTGTAGCAGCGATCGGTGTATACCGAATCTATCGCGGACAACGGCATCACACAGTTCACACAGTATCAGATAGCCGAATGGTCGATTCAAGATAGGCTGCCACAAGGTAAACAACCGCCCCCGCTCAATAGGAAACATTACTGTTCCCAGGCTCCCCTGGCTGTTAGTCAGAATGCACAATCGATTAGCTGACCGCACTGTGCGCATACCGTCCAGGAGCGCCCGAAAGTTGACTACTAAGGGAGACCGGCCCGCAGGCCAGCGTCCTATACCCTGGATCTCTCTTCTGCGTGGAGGCCGCCGGATGGATGTTGACCCGTGAGAATGACCGGTGCGCAAACCGTTGATTCCTAGGGGAAACTGGTCCGCAGACCAGAGTCCTACCCGGGCGCAAGTGCGCGCCGGGGCTAATAGCAAATTTCCAACGGCATCCTCTTACCTGGTAATCAAGCTAATTTTTCAGTGTTGCCAACCGTAAAAGCGCGCCACGGGGAGCTCCCTTTTCAATTGCTTCGCGCACAGTAGGCCGGAATGTTTTAAATAATGCAGGAGAAGAGCGACGCTGTGCAAGATAGCTTTATGGCTCAGAAAATGCAACCAGGTCCTTCTGCGGGGGAAGCGGAGACGAAAAAAACATCCCTATACTCGCTCGAGTATATTTCCGTTCAGACTCGCGGAAAGGATGGGATTGGTCGCCTTAGCTGTGACGTCGCAAAAAATATTTATTAAAAGAGTTGGTTGATATACTCCGCTGTTTAACCCTTCGAGTAGCGGCATAGTTAGTTAGTGCTATTTCCCGCACTTGGCCTCTTGATTGGGCCGTTGTGCGTGGCTCATGTTTCTATTTATGTTACTCCAGCCAACCCAGGCTGTCCCAGAAGGTTAGCAGCCTGTTTAGGTTGCTACAGGCCTCCGGGACAGATGCTGGAGATTGTAGTATTCTTGCCCGTTGGTCTGCCACGCTCCTGCATTCCATGAGCACATGCTGTGGCGTTTCTTCTTCCTCCATGCATCCTCTGCATAGAGGGCTGTCTGTCACACCTATGGTAAACAGGTGTTTGTTTAGTGGACAGTGGCCTGTCATAGTACCTATGACTTTACGGATTTTGTCCCTTTTAAATCTGGTGAGGTTGCGGGCAAGTTTTTTTTTAGCGGTTTTGAGTAGCGGCATAACTTCATGGCAGACCGCGGCCATTTCTTGGAATTTCTTGCAATATCGCCGCGCTCGACAAAAAGCACTATAACTATGAAACTACTATAGCAATCATAAAAATAATAACAGTGCAATGATTGCATTGAAATTTCGTATATAAAATCTTGAAATAAATCTCATTTTGTAAAACAATTAGATAATTATGAATAAATATGAGAAATTCGAAAAAGTGAAAAAACTCGGCATTTCTAATTTGTACTTGTAATTTCGAAAAATACGGAAGCCTATTTAGAAATTGTAAATGTTATCGTGATATTTATTAGATTCTCTATCAAAGATAATATTTCGTTAGGCTTATTTACATGCAAAAATATTTAGATATAAAAACCAATAAAATGCTTATAAAACCAATAATTTTTTTGATGATTTCTCGAAAAAAAAAAATGATGATGTTCAACACTGGAATTTTGCCAGAAATATCTGCGAAATGACGCGCTAAATTATTCTAGCAACCGTCTATGTATCTATGGTAATAATGAAATATTTTATATGGATTTTAGAATGCGTTTGAATTAGAAAATAATATTACTGTGCGCTCCGGGAGCAAGCCGTTAAGAGCCCGTTCACATATTTTTTCCAGAAAGGCAAGAAAAGTGGATTTTTGGCGTTCTAATTCCAAGAAATAAAGAGATTTCTACAAACTTTAATTACTGAATTACCTGGACCATTTCTTGATGTTGACCATAGCGGCCTTTAATTTTAGATGTAACGAATATTATTTACTTATTCAGCCCATTTTCCGAAAGTCGTTATTCGTAAAACGCTCGGAAGGCAAACTTTGAGCTCCTTAATACAGTAATATCACTACAACGAAAACCGTATACTATTTTTTTTTATGTCCGTCATGTATTCTTGATGTACACTACGGCTTTATTTTTTCGTATTTTGACCACATATCCAAGGTATACATTACTTACAATTACACAAAATTAAAAAAAATCTTCCTGTATCATTCTAATTTTCTCAGAAATAAAATAAGATTCTTATATAATACTTATACTATATTAAAGTTCACTCTTTTAGCAATACGACATAATATAAATTATTGTCATTAGAAAGGAGAAAACACTGCAAAAAATAATTAGAAATTGTGTATATATTTGCTTGCGCAAGAGAAGAGCGCTCAGTGCCGCGGTTTTTCTCCCAGGGTTGAATAGTTATTTATTTATTTATTTATCCTATCTTTTATAGTTACATCCAAAAAAAAATGCGTTCATTTTTTCAACTCATTTTAAAAGAATACCTACGCTATTTTGTAATACGGCTCTTAATATTGGTCGTTACGTAGTCATCGGTGTTCTGATGTGAAACCAAATTTGGTCGTAAAGTAGCCGAAGGGTGAAATACATATTTATTAAATTACTTGCGTAATTAATAATCTTTGGTATTGATAATTAGGTAATTTTATTAGAGTTAACTACGGTAACGTTAAATATTTTTTTCAAAAAGATAATGATTAAAATAAATCGTCTGCCTAATGAGGTCTTGATTACTGTAAATTTAAAAATGAATAAATAAATTTGAAATACGCTTATTTTTGACGTTCAACTATTCCACTCTATAATATCGCTGCATTCCGGAGTCGTTTACGTTTTTCCATAACTTCAATTATCGAAGTAGAAACGCGCATTTTCCTCACAGTTACAGTTATAACCGCAAAATACTAATTTCCGTGTTTGGAAGAAACACGGTAGAAACTACCAAAACCCAAAAGAATCAAAGTAAAAGGACGCCACCTCCTTTTAAAGAAAAAGAAGGAAACTAATTATATTTTAAAAAAAAAGATACCCGAAAGAAATTTTGAAAAAGAAAAAAATTAACCTCAAAAAACTATCTCAGAGAGTGGGCCAAATATTAATGAGCATTGGGTTTGGCCCTCAGAAAACCCTTTTCCTCAGACACACAAAAGACTACAGCACAAAAAGAAACACGAGAGTATGTAAAGTATCCGTGTTTATTCGCCCGCAGGCACCCTTCTTCAAATTCCGCTTATTGGCGTGTCACATGTGCTCATCCAAATAAAAATAACAGAATTCCAGAAATGAATGTAAATTCCTTGACGTGGAGGCAATTCCCGTCACATTTAGCGACGATTTCGTCACTTATATAGCAGCAGTAATTATTCAAAAAAACCAGAGGTGCCGACAGCAGATAAATCACACACACTTCACATCACAAATTTTACCGCCAGGCGGTTAATTTACGGCTTTCTTGTTTAATCTACTTTCTGCCTCCCTCGGCGGAGCAACAGCACCTGCCCGCCATTGTTAAAACAGGCCAAAAGTAACGAAGACAAAGACGACGGTGTGTCTTAAAAATTCCAAAATGCATAGCCAAATCAGACTCATGATTTTCTCGGATAAGCTTTTCTCTAAGCTGCAACGGAACAACTAACTTCCAATCGTAACAACTGGTGAGTTGATACTTGCTTTTAGAGTACCTAAACAATTCATGGTCCTTAATCTGGAAATTTGGATATCCAGCGGGATTTTCAGACACTGCCTTAAACAAATCGTTGTACCATGAGTCGGAAACAACAGACAGAGAGGAAACGGGAAGCAACCGAGATAACGTGTCAGGAACCACATTATCGACAACTTTCTTGTGGACAATCTCAAAATCAAAAGCAGATAGACGAATACCCCATCGAGCCAGACGGCCGGTAGGATTTTTTAAGCGCAAAAACCAACGTAAGCTGGCATGATCTGTAAAGATAGTGAATTTGGGACCGCCCTCCAAGTAACCGCGAAAATGCTCGACAGCATGAATAACACTTAGGGCTTCGCGTTCGGTAGCCGAATATCGCGTCTCAGCGGGTAAAAGTGTTCTACTCGTGAAAGCGATAGGATGATCGACGCCATCCACTTCCTGGGTTAAAACTCCGCCTAAACCGTACAACGATGCATCGCAATGAAGAGCGAACGGTTTTGAATAATCCGGACAGGCCAAAATCGGACTAGAAACTAAGGCCGATTTCAGTTTTTGAAATGCCTCTTCCGCCTCGGGCGTCCACTCATAAGGGGGAGCACCTTTGCGGGTACTTGTCAACCGAGATAAGGGAGCAGCAATACTAGAAAAATTTTTAATGAACCGACGATACCAACCGGCCATACCAAGAAAACTCTTTACCATTTTTGGAGAATTTGGAGTAGGAAAATCGAGAATACATTTTACCTTCTCGGGATCGGTATGTAGACCGTGAGAATCAACTACATACCCTAAATACTTCAATTCCTGACGGAAAAACTGACACTTCTTGAAATTTATAGAAAGGTTGGCATACAACAAGCGATCTAATACTTTGTTTAACAAAGTTATATGTTCTTCAAAAGTAGCAGATACAATAATTATGTCATCTAGGTAACAGAAAACTTTGTTTTCGAAAGAGGGATCGAACAATTTGTCAGCCAGTCTTTGCATGCACGCCGGCGAGTTTCTTAGGCCGAAGGCGCAAGATCTGAAGCAGAAGAATCCTCGACCAGGAACAGTGAAGCTACACTTCTCTCGTGAAGAAGGATCCAAAGGGATTTGCCAAAAGGCAGAGGATAAGTCGATAGAAGATAAATAATTCGCATCTCTCAAACTGTCCAAGATAGTAGTAATTCTCGGCAGGGGATACGCATCCGGTTTCGTGATAGAGTTCAGCTTCCTGCTATCGAGACAGAAACGAAGAGTACCATCTGACTTTGGAACAAAAATTGTTGGATTATTCCAACCCCCGGAACTAGGTTCGACAACACCTAACTCTAACATCTTATCAACTTCTTCATTCAACAGCGCCAATCTAGCTGGAGACAAAGGATAGTAACGCTGTTTCACTGGAGGATGATCTCCAGTATCAATAACCTGGGACAACAAATTAGTACGACCGAGACCTTTGACTTCGGAAGAAATTTTTTTAAAATTATTGATCATCCTGTCTGCTAGCGATCGCTGGTCTCCAGTCAATGAAGCAAAAGGCCGCAAGGCCCTCACTTCATTGACTCGATGCCAAACAATCGCATCGCAGGACTCAAACTTGACGAATTTTAATATTTCCGGAGCCAACTCAAATTCTCGGACAAAATCAATTCCCAAAATAAGGGAAGTACCTATATCAGGAGCTACAACAGCTCGAATAACCTGGCATCGATTATTGAATTTAAAAGGAAGAAACATAGACCCAATCGTCTTAACCGAACTTGCATTAGCAGTGGATAAAGTCACCAACGGAGACTTATTAAGAGTAAAACCGATATCAACTAAATATTTATGTGAATCAGCACCCAAAATCGTTACACTCGATCCAGTGTCGAGTAATCCACAAACAGTTATATCACCAAGTGAAACTTCTAAGAAAGGGCGACGGTTATCCTTCTCATTTGCAAACAATATCGAGGCAGAATGTAGAAAATCCTCTATTCTGCCCCGCCTTTCGAGTTTTTTGGCTCTGAAACCGGGGAATTACCAGGCCGGTTATTCTTAGAACATTCCGGACAAGTGGCTACCGTGTAGTTAAACCTACCACAACGATAGCAATATTTAGAATAGCCATGATGAGTGCCACCGCGTGAACCACGCGAACTATTATTGGCTCCTTGGTTGTAATTACCAGAAGACGAATTAGCATAAGAAAAATCATTACGGGAAAAATTTCCACGATTAAAACCGCCACGATGAAAACCACCGCGATGAGAACCACCACGATTAAAACCACCACGATTGGATGGACCAGCAGAAGAAACGTTACACTCTTTTAACTTCTGTTCAACTTTCACTTCCTCCGTCGCACATTTGGTAGGAGACTCGTCGACCGCATAAACTGCTTTCGAGCCAGAAGGCTTGACCTTCGCTTGGGCAGGAGTGGCTGCATTAGATGCGTTGATACGCTGTTGTGCATTTTCAACTTTTTTTCCTAAACGCAGAAGTTCGTCGATTGAATTTATATCAACTAGCATGAAATGTCGTTGGTAAGAAATTGAGATATTTGAAAGGATAATTCCTAATTGTTCCTCACCAGACAATGGCCTTGACAACCTGTTGAAATAGCCCAACATGACGGAAACAAAAATATGCATCCTCTCATCCGACTTTTGTTTACGTCCCCGTACAAATGACAAAACTTCAGCATCGTAATTTAAACTGCCAAAATCGGAGCGGAGTGCAGCAACTAACTGCTTCCAACTGGAAATGCTCGAAGCTCTAGCACGGTACCAACTAAGCGCTTGTTTCTGGAATAGTTCACAAGCCGATTTCAGCATCCTGGCATCCGAGATATTCCGCGAAAACCTAATCTCATCCAATCGTTCTAAGAACTCGACCACACAGGAATCGCCGTCAAATGTAAAACCAAGATTTAAAGGTTTAAGAATGCGTTCGTCAGAAATGACAAAGTTATTGTCCAAAGGAACTGGTTTCGTATCAACATGCTGTATATACGGAGCTGACGTCACTTCAGAATTCCTGCCCAAAGGAACCACCTCAGGACTAAGCTTCTCACCCTCGTGCAATGAAGTAGAAGGTATCGGAACAACAGGATTTGGTAACGGGCTAGGCGAACGAACAATATCTAAATATTTTTCTAACAAAACGACAATTTCTAAAACTTCCTCCTTTAAATTGTCTAATAATTTTTTGGAGTCTGAATTAGCAGGATTTATACGTGAAACTCTATGAAAGATATGTGCAGTTTTAGTGCTAATTCGTTTATATAAAAGTTTCTGTTTGTTATTTATAAATTCTTCGATAAGTTCTTGAAGACACGAAAGTCTAATCGCACATTCCTGAAACTCGGAATCTGGATCTAAATCCGTTGAGGAAATTGATTCAGCTGGAAACTCCCTTAAGAGTGAATTAAATTGTTTTCTCATCGCTTCAACATTGGTTGGAGTGACCTCCCGAATCGTGAACTCATAATCGAGTTCTGCCTTTACTAAATGTGACGCAGCATAATACACTATCGCTGGAGACGCCATCATGTATATATATATTTTAAATCCCACCAAAAAAAATAAAAACCAAAATAAATAAAAAATAAAAAAAATAAAATGGAATAAACTGACTTTTTTACTGCTTGCGGCACCTCTGTTTTATTTGGCTGCTTACCTCACCAGGATAATTGCCTTCACATCTGGAAATTAACAAAAAAATAATTAGTATGATAAAATAAAATACTTAAACGGCAAGCGTAAAACTTTTTCGCGGAAACCGCCTTAAAATAAACAAACTGCTGCTAAGCAACGCCAAGTATTCAAACAATAATTAATATATTGCTTTTAAATCTAAGATTCTGACAAAAAAAATATAGTAACCATAAAAAACGGCAAGTACAAAATACTTCTTCACGGTAACCGCTTTAAATTACAAAAAATGCTGTTAATGCCGACAAAACTGCAAGTACACAATACCGCTTAATTCAATGACAAAAGTTGCTTCTAAATACAAAAACAACAAGACGGTGCTTACAAGCCTCTTTCACGGTAATCGCTATGAATAAAAATTATATAAAAACAAAAAAAATGCTTCTAATTTTTTTTATACAACTTTTGAACAAAGTGCTCAAAAAATCGTGCTTCAATGGCTGAGGAAAAGAATACCCTAAAAGCCAAAATCCAATTTATAAGCCTAACGTTGGAGCGCTAATTTTATAACCGCAAAATACTAATTTCCGTGTTTGGAAGAAACACGGTAGAAACTACCAAAACCCAAAAGAATCAAAGTAAAAGGACGCCACCTCCTTTTAAAGAAAAAGAAGGAAACTAATTATATTTAAAAAAAAAAGATACCCGAAAGAAATTTTGAAAAAGAAAAAAATTAACCTCAAAAAACTATCTCAGAGAGTGGGCCAAATATTAATGAGCATTGGGTTTGGCCCTCAGAAAACCCTTTTCCTCAGACACACAAAAGACTACAGCACAAAAAGAAACACGAGAGTATGTAAAGTATCCGTGTTTATTCGCCCGCAGGCACCCTTCTTCAAATTCCGCTTATTGGCGTGTCACATGTGCTCATCCAAATAAAAATAACAGAATTCCAGAAATGAATGTAAATTCCTTGACGTGGAGGCAATTCCCGTCACATTTAGCGACGATTTCGTCACTTATATAGCAGCAGTAATTATTCAAAAAAACCAGAGGTGCCGACAGCAGATAAATCACACACACTTCACATCACAAATTTTACCGCCAGGCGGTTAATTTACGGCTTTCTTGTTTAATCTACTTTCTGCCTCCCTCGGCGGAGCAACAGCACCTGCCCGCCATTGTTAAAACAGGCCAAAAGTAACGAAGACAAAGACGACGGTGTGTCTTAAAAATTCCAAAATGCATAGCCAAATCAGACTCATGATTTTCTCGGATAAGCTTTTCTCTAAGCTGCAACGGAACAACTAACTTCCAATCGTAACAACTGGTGAGTTGATACTTGCTTTTAGAGTACCTAAACAATTCATGGTCCTTAATCTGGAAATTTGGATATCCAGCGGGATTTTCAGACACTGCCTTAAACAAATCGTTGTACCATGAGTCGGAAACAACAGACAGAGAGGAAACGGGAAGCAACCGAGATAACGTGTCAGGAACCACATTATCGACACCTTTCTTGTGGACAATCTCAAAATCAAAAGCAGATAGACGAATACCCCATCGAGCCAGACGGCCGGTAGGATTTTTTAAGCGCAAAAACCAACGTAAGCTGGCATGATCTGTAAAGATAGTGAATTTGGGACCCTTGACCTTCGCTTGGGCAGGAGTGGCTGCATTAGATGCGTTGATACGCTGTTGTGCATTTTCAACTTTTTTTCCTAAACGCAGAAGTTCGTCGATTGAATTTATATCAACTAGCATGAAATGTCGTTGGTAAGAAATTGAGATATTTGAAAGGATAATTCCTAATTGTTCCTCACCAGACAATGGCCTTGACAACCTGTTGAAATAGCCCAACATGACGGAAACAAAAATATGCATCCTCTCATCCGACTTTTGTTTACGTCCCCGTACAAATGACAAAACTTCAGCATCGTAATTTAAACTGCCAAAATCGGAGCGGAGTGCAGCAACTAACTGCTTCCAACTGGAAATGCTCGAAGCTCTAGCACGGTACCAACTAAGCGCTTGTTTCTGGAATAGTTCACAAGCCGATTTCAGCATCCTGGCATCCGAGATATTCCGCGAAAACCTAATCTCATCCAAAAATTTTCCTTAACAGCCCCACGTTGGGCGCCAATTTTTTATATTTAATCAAAGTTAAATTTTATGTAGGTTTTCTTTTTAATTAATATTATAATTTTTAGTTGTCATTCATTTATTTATTTATTTATCTTTTAATAAATATATCTCCATAATAGCAACATTAATGTCATCTGACAGCTGTTAAGGAAAAATTTTTGGATGATTTCAAAAAGCAACAATAAACAACATTTTCGGAACAGAAAAAGGTTATAGAAAACCCTGAGAAGTAACCTTTAATGATAATTCGGGACACAAGCGCAAAAAAAAGGAATTTCTGTTACACAGTACTTATGAAACTACATTTTTAAAAAGCAATGCACTCTACTTGCAATTGTCTTATACACAACGGTAGACTACGTTGAATTCAATCAATCAGCTCTCGTATTCAGCTGCGCGGATGGTACCCGTTGTTTGGTAGGGGTTGCCGATAAGCTCGGGGTAAATGTGTGCGTAATAAAAAGGTCTGTTTTATCACCCTTGTCATCTTTGACACGCAAAATCGTATACAGCGAATGTATACAGGAATAGTCACAGACGCCAGGGGAAATTATTTACATTTACAAAATGGCCCCATTTCGCAATTTATTTTTTATTTATTTATATTAGGACCTTGCATTGAAAACTTCGATTTCCTAAGGAATACCGTAACTTATATTTCTAGTCATTTACCAAATTGCAAAACACGTCTTGCAAAACACGTCATGTCAACGCGTCATCATTAGGCTCCAATTGTCAGTCTGTGTCATTTCGTTGACTCGTGTTTACTATTATTTTTTTTAAGTTTTCACTAGACATGTTTCTAAGTCCGTTCATTACTAAGGCTATTATAATTGGATGCGTATACAAAATTTCGTGTCTGTGCTGTTAACCGTTGAGCAGTCCCCTCGTTGGAGGCCAATCCTGGGCGCAGCAGCCCGCGCCACACATGATGAGGCCCGGCCGGAAAGACCGGGACTGCGGCATATTGAGATGTCAACTACAACAGGCGAACCCGTCACCGCAGGACGTTTTAACGATTCATCGTTCTATCGACCGTGCAGTGAG
Source organism: Micropterix aruncella (assembly GCA_944548615.1). Lineage (NCBI taxonomy): Eukaryota > Metazoa > Arthropoda > Insecta > Lepidoptera > Micropterigidae > Micropterix > Micropterix aruncella. The sequence continues at coordinate 682,864 of OX155977.1, read as the reverse complement.
CGTAGAAGACTTTGGACATTACAAATCCGACGTCTAGCTACGCCACAACCCGTTAGAGACCAACGCCTTACCGCGAGTAGCCAGGTATGTTACCTGGCGGGCGGCACTCGCGCCCTAACTACCAATTGTGACCAGATTTCTCCGGTCTCTCGATTGGTTCCGAGTTCGAGGTCGCTTGCGCGGTCCTCTCCCTTACGAAGCGGTGAAACGGAGTATACCGAATCTATCGCGGACCAAGGCGTCCTTTGCCCGACTCTGAACCGGGATCGGATGGCCAATGGTCATTTCAAGAGCAGTCGCCGTAAGGTAGACAACTACCCCCGCTCTATAGGAAACAATACAGTTCCCAGACTCCCCCGATTGTTAGTCGGAGAGCACAATCGATTGGCTTGCGCCGCTCGGTGCGCAGACCGTCCAGGAGCGCCATAGGATTGATTCCCAGGGGAGACTGGTTGACCCAGTGTCCTACCCAGGCTCGCACCCCATGCGTGGAAGCCATCGGATGGGTGTTGACCCGTGAGTGTGACCGACCCTGAAACAGAATGGGTCTTCGTGGCCAACTCGGCAAGGGCCCATTAGCTGCCGGGACTGCGGCAATCCAAACCCGACGTGTGTAGGAGGAAATCCCGGCCGGAAGGTGCGGCCGGAGGCGGCCTCTCATCGAATGAAATTTCTTTCGATGGCCGGATGCAGCGCTGCCAATCTGACTCCTAAAAGCTACCGTACTGCTGAAGTAAAAATTATCCCATTTAGTAAATTTTATTTTTATTTTATTTTAAACTAAAGATCGGTTATTCACATAATATTCATATTCATATTCATTTTATTAGTATACTGGTATACAAGTCAGATACAGATTGGCAAACATCCATTCATATTCGCAAACAAACTTTTATTTTTACCGCAAAGAAAAAATAACAATAAACAAAAAAATACAAGAATAATGTAAAAAGAGGAAATACAAGACAAAATGCAAAGAAATCAATAAACACTTTAGCCACCAAAGCATTTTAGACTTCACTGGAGTAATATTCCTCCAGTGAGTAAAACGCCTTATCTGTGAGGTACCTCTTAAGGCGTCTCTTAAATTCGTCAAGAGATTGCGCCTGCCTAATGGGCTCGCTGAGTTTGTTGTAAACCGCCGGGCCGGCGATATAGGCTAGCCTCTCCGACTTGGATAATGCACGACTTACCGAACGTAGCATGCTACGGGATCTTGTTGGATAGTGGTGATGCACACCATTCACTTCGAAATCGGCTAGATTTTTGCGAACCAACAACGCTACTTCCATTATATAAATGGATGGCAGTGTCATGATGCAGAGATCTCTAAACAAAGGCCTAGCTGGCGTATCAAGCGCCACACGCGCTATTATGCGGACTGCACGCTTCTGCATAACGAAGGCCCTCTGCCTGTCGGCTGCTCGCCCCCATAACTCCGCGCCGTACTTTAGCAGTGAATGAAAATATGCAAAGTAACACATGATAAATCGAGGAACGAAGCGATGCGATGGAGTGCATAGCACGCTCTTCCCAATTTATCACATAAAGCATCAATATGTAGGTGCCATCGTAACTCATTATCGATTACGAATCCCAAGAACTTTGTTGAGGATACCTGAGTTAATTCTTTGTTATTAACGGTCACATGCATTTCGTTTTTAGTAGGTCTAATAGCGGTCACTAGTCACGTCTTTCTTTAGTAGGTCTAATAGCGGTCACTAGTCACAGCGGTCACTAGTCACGTCTTTATCACAAATTGTACAATGATCAGTCATGATGGAAATCAGCGAGACACGAACTAAACAGCACGTTTGCGAACAGAAGCAGCGTGGACACACCACAGCGTATAAGCGTTGTGAGCGTACTGGCGGGGAGACCACACCGGACGACGCGACGCGGGCGCCACGCAGACGCCGGTAGGCAGCGCGTGGTGCGCTGGGAGAGGGGCGAGTCGAACAAGCGAACGCCGACAGGCGCCGCGTCACGCGCCGGTTACTATGCGGATTTCTCTTGCATTTGACCCATTGTAGCTCCTAAAGTATTCATCCCACAGTAAAATGCATAACATATAATTTGTAGAAAATTTAATGTAGTTAATTATTGTAGAATTAATTCTTAAGATATTATTAATGGTTTTCGAGATACGAGCAAAAAACTGAAAAAAGGAACCTTTCCCCCCCTCCCCCCCCCGCGAGCTCACCCCTCACCCTCGGGGACTTTTAGTATGTTTATCAGGATATCTCAAGGAATAAATGTACCAATTTTCAAAACTACACGAATTTTTTGGTCTGATTTAATTAATTTGCTCAGGCTATAAGGCTGAAATACATAACATTAGTTTTGTTAATGTTGAGTACCAGGCCATTAGGGTCAAACCATGCACCTAACTTATTCAACACAAGTTGGGTATTGCTGGTTAACGATGCAATGGTACACTCTCACTCTCTATTACTGCGCATGTGTCATCTGCATATAGAATCAGTTCAGCTCGCGATGTGGCAGATGTAATATGATGGTTCCAATCTCCGGTTTCTTATCAAACTGACCCCAAAGCTACTTCACATTACGTATATAACTAACGGATCGTAATTTAGTAACATCCTACTAATATTATAAAAGCGAAAGTTTGTATGTATGTATGGATGTTTGTTACTCTTTCACCCAAAAACTACTGAATGGATTTTGATGAAACTTTACAATAATATAGCTTACACATCAAAATAACACATAGGCTATAATTTATAAAGATATAGTTTGAATTATTTAAAATATAACGATAACTGTCAAGTAAGTAGGAAAAAATATAATAAATTGACATTCGAAATTTTAATTCTATCCTACTATCCTACTAATAATATATATATATATATATATATATATATATATATATATATATATATATATATATATATATATATATATATATATATATATATATATATATATATATATATATATATATATATATATATATATATATATATATATATATATATATATATATATATATATATATATATATATATATATATATATATATATATATATATATATATATATATATATATATATATATATATATATATATATATATATATAATATATATATATATAATATAATATTATAAACGCGAAAGTTTGTATGTATGTATGGATGTTTGTCACTCTTTCACGCAAAAACTACTGAATGGATTTTGATGAAACTTTACAATAATATAGCTTACACATCAGAATAACACATAGGCTATAATTTATAAAGATATATGGTCTTCTGTCATCATTATCACAATTTTCCATCACCACGCGGGTGAAACCGCTGGGCGCCGCTAGTATTAAATATACAATAAAAAATCCCAAACGCTTCATCCGATTAGGCTGAAATTTGGCATGCCGACATCATTTGGTCATGGCAAGAGTTGAAAAGAGTTGTGTTGTGTTTGAAATCGGTCCACCAGAGGACGCGCTGATACTTCAATCTTGAAATATTGCAGTTAGGGACTTGCGATTCGGTACACAGATAGACCGAAATCGCGTTGTGAAATTTGGATTTTTTAAGTTATTTTTGAGTGAATAATACGTCAAAACATTAATCGCTAATACTTACAGCGGTCGCTCGAAAATGAAAATGTTAAATTAACCAGCCCGTCTTGAACCGCACCGAACCACCGACTGGTGCGTAGGTGGAGGTACGCTCGAGGCACGTATTCATATGCTCACAGAAGCTTAAACATTATTAATTAAGGAAATATTGACGATGGTACTATTGCCCCATGTCACTATTGTTTCCGGTCTACCCTATTCCGGCAGGTCATTACGGTTGGCAACGCTGGCCAGATGGTCGTCAGGGTCGCAGGCCGGGCCGGACCCACACACGTTCGGCCAATTCCGGCCGCGAATTCCGTCCCGGCCTCTCCGGACGGGCCTCATCGTGTGTGGGGCGGGTCACGGCGAAGTCTGATTGCGTATACAAAATTGTGTGTCTGTGCTGTTGGCCGTTGTGGAGTCTTCTCGTCGGGAGCCAATCCTGGGTGTAGAATCAGGTCATGCTTACCATAAAAAAATCGGTTGTCTGTAAAGTCGGTTTACTGACGATAGTTGAACGTGACACCGTCATAAGAAAATACTGATGGAATGGTTGCATTTGAAGCAGTTTCATTTAAGATTCTGATATTGTTTATTACAAACACCCAAAAATATATGCTTTTATACTCACCGATTTGACTACAACATGTAAATGTATTATTGTATAGCAGTATAATTGTATAATTGTTTATTGTTTAAAGTTTATTGTTTTATTTAATTTGAAAGTTTGAAATCTCAAACTGTTAAATAACGGTTTGAGAAGCGTTTGAGCTCGCTGCGCCATTTAGCGGTAGGTAATACGTCGTAAATAAACAATATCAGCGACATTTTATCAACCGCTAGATAGCGCATCGCAATGATAGCTTTTCATACTTTTTTATTTTTTTTTAATAAAAGTTGCTTACTTCGTTGCACTTCGTTGTACCCACAAGAAAATTGTCCGTTCAGTAATAACATTCCGTATATCAAGAATACATATAAAATTATGTCAAGAATTTAAATCAATCTAGTGATTTTCATTCGTACTATTTTAGACTGAGGTTAGTAAATAATTCTTGTCGCAACCGGTAGATGGCAGCTTTTATATTGAATATTAAATATAATAAATGGAACGCCTCAGAGCGAGGTACCGCCGCATGAGTCTTGTTTTGACGTGCGTGCAGCAGGCTCCATCGAATTATAAGACGTTCTCACGTCAAAATGCATCGAAACTGAACCAACATGTAAAATTACAACTTCATAGGATAGGAGGAAGACGTGTTTCTAATTCCGCTTGCAAGATTTAACCTAAACAGACAAACATTGCAAGGTTGTAATAAATAAACCGTATAATAAATAAACCGTGTTTGTGCTGTTGACCGTTGAGGAGTCCTCTCGTAGGGAGGGAACCCTAGGTGCAGCAGCCATGTCATGGTGCAACTAAGAACGGGCTATCATAATTGAATGCGTCGTCGTCGTCGTAGTTAATATAAGTTAGGTTAGATTAGGCTGTAAGTACATAGCTGGGAGCTAATGGGCCCTGTTGCAGTTTGGCCATTAAAACCCAGCTGTATAAGGTCGGTCAAAGGCACGGGTCAACACCCATCCGGCGGCCTCCATGCAGAAGTTCGAGCCCGGGTAGGACTGTGGTCTGCGAGCCAGTCTCCCCTAGGAGTCAACCTTCGGGCGCTCCTGGACGGTGTGCGCACCGTTCGGCGTCAGCCAATCGATTGTGCATTCCGACAAACAGCCGGGGGAGTCTAGAAACAGTAATGTTTCCTATAGACCGAGAGTAGTTGTTAACCTTAGGGCAACTGTTCTTGAAACGACTGTTCGGTCACCCGATCCTGGGTCAATAAGCCGGGCAAAGGATGCCGTGGTCCGCGTTAGATTCGGTAGACACCGTATCACCTATCACGTAAAGCGGAGAATTCACTACCAGACTGCCCGCGGGCTGCCCGGCCCGCGTGGAGTCTGTCGCCTGGGCTAGTCTAACGGGCTAGTCAGTCATTTACGCAGAAGATCTTCAGCTCGGTCGTTCAGCGTGTACGATGGCAGAAAGACGAAGTGCATTAATGCTGCATTTGGTAGCTAACGGGCCCTTGCTGAGTTGGCCACGAAGACCCATTCTGTTCAGGAAATAAATCATAGCACTCAGTGCTAACCAAACCACACTCATAATTTCATCACAAGTAAAAAGTTTTACCGCCCAACGAAGTGGGCACTGGTCAGCTAGTGTTTAGATATATAAATAGCGGTGTAAGTATATATTTTTTTATTATTTTATTTTATTATTATTAACCCCTCCAATGAATGGCGATTAGCTCGGGTTTGCATACGGCAAAATGTATATAAATTTATATTTACATTTACATTTACATTTACATAGAGCGTGGTTTACTATAGAGATATAGCATTACTATAGAGCGGATTACTATAGAGCGGCGCACATTTACATTTACATTTACATTTATATAAATTTATATACATTTTGTATACATTTTGCCATAGGCATCCATTATAGGACGCCTCACATTTAAGGCATTAAGGAAACTTACAGCTATTACAGGAGAAATATCTGAATTTTTTTCTTTATAGACTACAATGCCAGTTAAAAGTTTCCACTTAAAGATCGTAAAAATATACAGTCGCCTAGGAATGGGATAGGAGGAAGTGGAGGGGAATTAAAGTTATAAATTTTGTTTTAATAATATTTAATTATATTATTTTATTATTAAAGAAATTTTATTTTAATATTGAAGAAAGAAGAGAAAGAAGAAAAGAAAAAATGTAATATAATTATTTCACTCGTCCTTGAATATTGCCTTTCAGAAAACCCTATAATGTATAAATACCCATTTTTATTCCAAAAAATTGGTATTCAATTGGTAATAAAAACTGACAATAAAACTGTTTAACATCATTGAAACAATTTTGAATGTTGTACTTCTTCCCTTTCCTAATTTAATTGAATGTTCGGGGCGAGCGTTTGCACGGTGGTTGCAAAAAATACATGGATCCGACCCTGGTTTTAATATTTAACTAGGTCTAGGCTCGCTTCGGTCTCTGGGCGATCGTATTCCCCCTACGTGGACACCCGTACACGACTATTAAGAAAGCCAGGGGCGGACCCAGTAGCGAATGGGATAATTTCGATCGACGGTTATATAGGAGTAACTTATTCACATCTCGTCTTCCGCGAAATAGATGGATTTCAGTATTTTTAGCGTAGACACAAAAACAAATACAGATGTCAAAAGAAAGGTCGTCACCCCAAAATATTTCCGGCAAGCATCCAAGGACTTTTATTTTATTTTATTTTATTTTATTTTATTTTAACTTATTAACTTTTAACTGAGCATGGTGTCAATTTTTTCACAGCAGGAACTCGCGCCGTACTGCAATGAAACTTCAAATGTATCCAGGGCAGTGGCGTAGCGTGCCTTGGCGGGGCCCCGTATAAAAAAATGTTTGGGGGCCCTTAGGAAGGGTAATGATTTCTCACAAAAGAAAAAAAAATGTTTGCATAAAATTAAAAGAAATATTTATACATCATAATTATCTATCTGCTGTCACTTTTTCCAAAAATTTACAAACAATTCAAATTAAATATACACTCTCCTTGTCTTTTTTTCGGCAAACTGATTTATCAGATCATTTATAGCTGATGATGACTTTAGTTTTTCTAAAGTTTCTGCCTTTATGGATAATAGTGACAGGTCTGACAGGCGTTCATATCCCATCGAAGTTCTTAGATATTTATTTATCAGTTTTAATTTTGAAAAACTTCTTTCAGCAGTTGCAGTTGTAACTGAAAGGGCTAAGAATAAAGAGCATGCTGTTATTACCTCCGGATAACTGGATGCAAGACTATTGAATGTTATTAGCTCCTTAGTGAGTTCCTTATTGGAATGAATTTCAGATTTTAAGTAGGTATGTTTTTAAAACCTTTAATTGGTCATAAAGAACAACTGAGATGTCTTTACTGTATTTAGCCGACAGTTTTCCGGAAGCGTTTGTTATCTCTTCGTTTGAAGAAGACAGGAGTTTCTCCGGTTGTAATATTTCGAACATACTACTCAGGTCGCCAGGTCAGGTTGGGGGCCCCATTGGCCCGGGGGCCCAGTATAATTGATACGGCAGATACGGCGGTAGCTACGCCCCTGATCCAGGGACAACGACACGAATCGTTCGTCGGCGATGAGCGCGGATAGTGAGATTGCATCGCATTAAACACGTTCGATTCAATCGTTTTTTCAAATATAATGACCGGCGGAAATTCAATGTAATTTCGGCCCAACAAGGCATCTGTATACCAAATGCAAATTTCCATTCTATAAGTCGATTATGTCGAGATTGAAACATCACTAGTGGTCCCCTGCTTAACCTCAACCATATTTCGATCACAATATTTTCCTACATTTATTTATTCATTTATTATTTCTCAAAACATAATTAACCTTACAGATAATTGCAAATCGTTAATTATGCAAATTCTGCAATTATGCAAATTCTAGACTAGTATTCTAGACTATAACTATTAGACACAATACATACATTGGGATACTTAAAAATATGGTTGAGATAGTGGTGGACCTCAACTATATTTTGACCACAACCTTTTCACGACCAACTCTTACCATAAACAAATGACGCCTGCATGGCGAATTTCAGCTGAATCAGATTAAGCGTTTGGGCACAATCGAGGAGGAATACACACAGACACAGACACACAAACAGATAGACATTACAGATACGGTATTCTCTTCTGGGCGCAATGCACCATCGATCTAAGGCAACATATTTTTTCATTGCAAAAACGGGCCATTCGAATTTTAGGTAATCTGGGTTATGTAGAATCATGCCGTGGTCATTTCAGAAGGCTTAAAATCCTCACCCTTCCATCTCTATACGTTTTAGAATGCGTTAAATTGATAACAAAAAACCTAGCTCAGCTGCCGATACATTCAGATACCCATAAACACTTTACCAGGGGGAGAAATAATCTGATTCTTCCTCGTACAAATCTTGAACTTTTTAAAAGGGATCCGAACTACGTCGGAATTAAATGCTACAATAAGCTACCCTCTAGTATAAAAAAAATATACCGCGAAGGATAAATGCTCCAATTTAAAAATAAACTCAAATTATATCTCATTGAAAGAGAATTGTACGACATTAACGATCTCTAAAAACTGTATGTATCTCGACTATATATCTTTCTGTAATAGGTTTTTAATCGATTTTCAATTTGACTAAAATGTATTGACTTTTCTATTATTAGGTAGGCACATATTCATTATATCTTGACTATTTTTATTTGCAATATAATCACTAAGACATTTTATTTTACTTTTTGACAATCGTCACATTTTTGTTATTTTTGACATTACAATTATTAATTTTATACTAAAAAAACTTATTTTTATCGGTATTTTAAAGATTTAATTATGTTCATTATAAGCTTCTTTTTTCTCATTACATTATTCATTATATTCAATGTAATAGAATCACTACTTATTGAGTTATTTTATACATATCTTCTCTATATCTTACATCTCTATATCTTACTTTCTACATATCTTACTCTGTGTTTTTTATGTGGTAAACCAAATGGTGAGACTCGATTTAATTCTACAATAATACCTTCTTTATTCTTACGAGTAACTATTTATGTTTTGATTATTAATAGAAGACATTGATTATTTATGAAGAATTTAATCATATCACGGCCAAATGTAAATGTAATACAACTGTCTATACAACTATGTATTAGTTTTTAGGACAATAAATTATTTGATTTGATTTGATTTAACAGACTTCCATCTGGAAATAGTCTTAACCACCTTATTTTTTGATTATTATTCAAATAGTAGGCAAAATATCATTGGTTTTTTTCATCAGATTTATTAATAACATTAACGGCAGTATTTTTTTTTATATAATAGTCCATTCAGTTCCCCACAAAAATGTCTAAATGTCTGTATAAAATTTTAAAATTTTATATTCACAATTGGCTACTTGTTTATTTTATTTATTTTTAAAAAATTTTTAAACTTCCATTTCAATCCTATTCTGAACACTTCATTTTATAGACAATTTACTTACTGATTATGTAACATGATTTAGGAATTATTGCTTGTATTTCTATATTTTTACTCTGGTTATTATTTGATTCTTTCCAAATTGGACTCCTTGATGATTATTATTATTATTGATTTATTTATTTGCGAGATCATTCAATGAATTTGCCTTTCTATTTTTTTATTAAGCTATTGCATAGCTTTTATCGCGGGCCTAGGCCAGCGCGGCGACCGAATGAAACATTTCTTAACGAAAATTAATGGTTTTAAACTGATAATTACGTCTAAACGACTACTGCTTACGATTCGAAAAAAATATATGTTAAACAAGAACATTTTCCTAATATTCTTAGCTTTGAATATTTTAGATTTTGTTTATATTACATAGTGTAATTAATTTGTGAAATTAGGTCTAACCGAACACAAAAACGACTACTACGCAAATAGTATCTGGCGTATTATTATGAAATCTGCACCATTTTAAAGATAATTTAATTATCTATCTTTTTATTTACGATTTTGTTTGAATAATCCGGTTTTTTTGCTTTATCAAATAAAAATTCGTGCGCGGCGCTCTATCGGAAGACGTTTAAATTATTCCGAATCATTTGATTCCGCAGCCGCAAATGATTCGGAATAATTTCAACGTTTTCCGATAGAGCGCAGGTATCTGATATCAGAAAAAATAAAATAAATAAAATAAATAAATAATTATAATTGCATAACATGTTAAAAATGCTATGCAATAGCTTCACCGCGGCAGTCCCCGAGTGACACACGTATTTTTTATTTTTTATTTTTTGGATTTAGTATTTTTACTTTTGATATTTCTTAATGCTCTTTTTTCATATTTAGACAATATAATGGTTGATTTTGTATAGTTTATTGACTTTCACATTTCTAACGTGATTTAATTTTATTTTTGCCAGATAATGATATGTTTAAAATATGAATATTATAAAAAAAATATTTATTACTTGTAAGTTCTATACCCTCGCCGGGTTTTTTTGGAATAAATAAATTTCGAACTTTGAACATTCATGACCGTTTTTTGTATTTAGAAAGTAGGAACAATTTGACCTATCACGTAGGGTTTGTGGGTTACAGATGTTTTTTAAAATTATTGTTTTTGTACTTGAACGTAGGTGATACGTTTTGTTGAGTTTGGGCTATAATATAGCGGACGTATCACGTACGTTTTTATGCGTAGGGCGGTTAAGGCGACATGAGACCTCAGAAAAATATCCGAAATGGGCGTACACGCGAAAAAATAGGTGGGGTCAATTTTGTAGGGTTTGACCAATAAAAATCCAGCGTTGACGAAGCGTGAAGAGCAGATTCTACGTCCGCTCGCACCAGCTACTAGGCGCATACTAAATGCTCAATCGCAGCGCTAGCAGAGAATAAACCATATTTATCGTATTTCTCAGAGCGCTCTCACGTTTTAATTTTACTTGCTCTCTCAATACTGTACATCATGTACACAAACGGGATCAGCGGATGTACCTCCGACTGCCAAATGTATACCTACGCCGATGACACCTCTTTATTTGCGTGTGACACGGACATTAATACAGCTTCTCAAAACTTGAAACACGATTTCAATAAGATCCAGGAATGGGCCCATAACAATGGGCTGATAATCAATGCCGAAAAAACTAAAGTTGTGCATATCAGGTCATCACAGGCAAGAGAACGAGGAAGTAATTTTGCAATTAAATTCCACACGCATAACTGTCTACATAATCCACAACCGGACTATCGGTGTGAGCATATAAAAAAAGTCGAAGCTGAAAGGTACCTTGGACTAACGATTGATAAAAAATTCAACTGGGAAGTGCACATTAATAACATTTGCAAAAAACTTATAATTATAAAAATCTATCACTTAAAATACATTCTCAAATACAATCAGCTGAGAAGTCTGTATTTTGCCCTGGTCGAATCTACTATAGCTTATGGAATTACAACCTACGGCAACACATTTAAAACTTATATATCGCGCATCACATCTCTACAACACCGTATTTTAAAAATAATAGTACCAAACAGGATTCGAAATAAATGCAAAAACGACCAGATAGGACTTTTCAAGTATTGTGACATATTACCAGCTGATGTATTATTTATTTATTTATTTATTTATTTATTTATTTATTTATTTATAACGTACAAGAACAAAAAAATACAAGGACATGCATACTGTTGTACATGAGGAATAATTAAGAACAAACATTATAATAGCGAAAAACATAGCTCTATGGATATAAATATGCTAGCATATCCGAATGAGGCAAAATCGCACAACCAACTAGACCTAGAAGGTCTGTCTCTGGCTGTGCTGTGTTATACCAACTGTATTTTTGTAACTCGCGAACTGACGAAGGTGATCAATTTTAAATATTTCTAAATCTAACAAATGTGTTGTTTACACAAATTAAAGTAAAATTTAAAGTAGAAAAAAAAATATATATGTATGCAATTAAGGGCTAAAAATAAAGTAACCTTTACATTATATACAATAAATTTAAGTGGAAAATAAGTAATAATATATACAAATATATGAATAAACACTACATTCTAGTATATATGTTTAAGAAAATGATATGTAATATTGCACAATTTTACAAATACATATTTTTTTTAAAATATTCACCCTACAGTAAATTTGTTATAGATTAAGAGTTCAATATTTGTTAAAGTAAATTTGTTATAGATTAAGAGTTCAATATTATTTGTTTATAGATTAAGAGTTCAATATTTCGAGACTGACGAATTCCGAATTTATGTCAACATAAACACAGCACTAGACAGATACAAAATGAACGGCTACTCGTCCCTCCTTTTCGCAACCTTTATGGCAAAAGGAGATTGAATTGGCTAATCCCTCATTTATTCAACAAAATTCATCTAAATTTAAAAACTTATAAAAAATGTACAAAAAAAACAAAAAAAGAATTAAAAAATACGCGTGTCACTCGGGGACTGCCGCGGTAAAGCTATTGCATAGCATTTTTAACAACCTATGAAATTATAATTATTTATTTATTTTATTTTTTCTGATATCACATAACTGCGCTCTATCGGAATAATTTAAACGTCTTCCGATAGAGCGCCGCGCACGAATTTTTTATTCGATAAAGCAAAAAAACGGATAAATCGAAAAAAATCGTAGATAAAAAGATAGATAATTAAATTATCTTTAAAATGGTGCAGGTTTCATAATAATACGCAAGATAGTATTTGCGTAGTAGTCGTTTTTGTGTTCGGTTAGACCTAATTTCACAAATTAATTACACTATGTAATATAAACAAAATCTAAAATATTCAAAGCTAAGAATATTAGGAAAATGTTCTTGTTTAACATATATTTTTTTCGAATCGTAAGCAGTACTCGTTTAGACGTAATTATCAGTTTAAAATCATTAATTTTCGTTAAGAAATTTCTTCATTCGGTCGCCGCGCTGGCCTAGGCCCGCGATAAAAGCTATGCAATAGCTTAAAATTGGTAGCTTTAAAATAAGTGAAAGTGAAACACACGTATAAATGATACGAAAAAGATTAATATTTTATTTTATTAGCATTAAGTACGTTCATCATTTTATGTAAATATTATCAAGAGGGTGGCTTTCTGTGCCGACTAATCCCTACTAATGTAGCAGATAATGCAGCAGATATATCATAATATGGTCAAATGACCAGTAAAGTTGCACTGAAATTGACCCTATCATAATCTCCAGCCTTAGGCTTGGCTGGATTTTAAACAAAGCTGTAATTTAAAAAATGGTTATTAAATATTTAAAAAAAAAATTAATTGTAATTAATTTAGGGCCGAAATAAAAAATGTGGCTAAGTGCTGCCCTAGACAATTTACCAAACAATATTATGAAATTATAATAAAACACAATCACCGCTTACATTGCAGGAGCAAACGCACCTGAAAGTTTTCGATGTCAGTTTAAAGCCTTAATGTCCAATGCAATGAGCAACTCTTTTGAGTCCAAATTTTGAATTGGTTCCTTATCGAGGGATTCAATTAAAAACTTTTTGAAATTAATGCTTATATTTTTCAAAATACTCATAAAACTAAAATTCTTCAGATATGGTTGTTCCCAGGTATCATGTCGCCTTAATCTTCTCAGGGGGCTCAAAATATTATTTTCCATCTTAACCTCGAAAAAAAATAGCGCGTTCAGAATACTTTCACTCCTCGTTGGTTGATGGGCCGGAAAAAAAGAAGCGCGCCAAAATTGTTTGATAAGAATGAGACTTCTTTACAATGCGGTTCTGTTTTAAGACAGTTGATACGCCTGGCTCGAAAGATATATGAGGATTCAGGGTTACCACACTTACAATTGATATTGAATTCAAAATCTTCGCTATGGTGGTATACCGCCAAAATGTCAACATGCTATGCTAACCAACTAAAAACTAAGTGCCTGGTTATATCTTTCACTAGGTATTTAGTAAGATTTTGAAGTTGTCATCTACTATGAGTGAATTTTCCACCCCAGCAGTGTGATCTTTTATCCACTTTGCTAAAAACTCAATACGAACCGAAACGTTACGCTTCGATTTTAGCGAAGCGAAAAATAATATCTCGCAGCGGCTGATTTTATAACAGACACATTTCGTTTCGCTCAATTTTCACTCTTATGCTGGGGCCACGCTAACGGAAAACGTCAATGCCTATCATCGCGATAAATATTGCTTTAAATATTAACGCGATAAATTGAGTAGCCGCACCTTGCCCATTCTTGGCGAGTTAATGGGCCCTTGGGGAGTTAATCATTTGGGAGTTAATGGGCCCTTGCTGAGTTGGCCACGAAGACCCATTCTGTTCAGGGTTGGTCACACTCACGGATCAACACCTATCCGACGGCCTCCACGCATGAAGTGCGAGCCTGGGTAGGACTCTGGCCTTATGGTCAGTTTCCCCTGTGCATCAAACTTCTGGCGCTCCTGGACGGTCTGCGCACCGTGCGGCGTAAGCCAATCGACTGTGCACTCTGACTAACAGTCGGGGGAGTCTGGAAGCTGTACTGTTTTCTATAGAGCGGGGGTGGTTGCGTACCTTACGGCGACTGCTCTTGAAGGGCGTGAGTGTCGGCCCGCCAGGTAACATTCCTGGCTATCTCGCGGTTTTAAGGCGTTGGCCTCTTACGGGCTTGTGGCGTAGCTAGACAGTAGACTGTTTTGTCCCCAAGTCTTCTACGTTCACTTCCAGGGAGATAGAACGACTAATCGTTAAAACTTCCTGAGGTGACGGACTCGCCCGCTGTAGTCGACAACCCAAGTTGCCCATTCTTGGCAATACAATTGGCGTTAATGTTCCTTGAATTTCAAACACGATGGACGTTGACTTTCACCATGCTTGAAATTCTAGGAATTCATGCTGCTACCTTGCATTCTATAAGTGTAAATATTCATTATATGAATATATTTTATCATTATCGAATCAAGAAAAAAAAATACGTGTGGCACTCGGGGACTGCCGCGGTAAAGCTATTGCATAGCATTTTTTAACAACTTATGCAATTATAATTATTTATTTATTTTATTTATTTTATTTTTTCCGATATCAGATAACTGCGCTCTATCGGAAAAAAGTTGAAATTATTCCGAATCATTTGCAGCTGTGGAAGCAAATGATTCGGAATAATTTTAACGTCTTCTGATAGAGCGCCGCGCACGATTTTTTTATTCGATTAAGCAAAAAAACCGGATTATTCGAAAAAATCGTAGATTCACGGTCCACCAGCTCTGAGGCCTAAGACACGGGAGTCTTACCCGGGGTATCCTTTCACTCGAGGAGGCTTCTGAATAGGAGCTGAATCGTGAGTTGAGCCGATCCGAGAACAAAATGGATCTTGTGGCCCAAAATGCACGAAACCATTCACCACCTAGTTGAAACCATCCGGCCGACCTCACGCCCTCACTACCAAATTTGGCCGGATTTCTCTCTCCTATCTGGTCACAGATTCGAAGTCGCTTGCGCGGCCTCTAATAACGGTCCGTCAATTTTACACGCGATCGGGTGGACAACAAGTCGTTTTGCAGATTGGCTAACATCATGACAACAACCACCCCCTTTGCGCAGGAACCGTATCAGACTGTTTATAAAACCCCTACCCCCTAGTTGATTGGATAACTCCGCACGACGCGCAAACCGCCCTGTACCGCCGTGTTCCCCCAGATTAAAATCTCCACCTGTCTACGACTGGGTTTACAGCCGCAGGCAAATTCGTCCCTCTTCGAGGAGGCTACCGGATGGGAGCTGCACCGTTAGTTGAGGCGACCTAAGATAACAACTAAGGTTGTCGACTACAGCGGGCGAGCCCGTCACCTCTGGAAGTTTTAACGATTAGTCGTTCTATCTCCCTGGAGTGAGCGCAGAAGACTTAAGAACAAAACAGTCCACCGTCTAGCTACACCACAAGCCCGTAAGAGGCCAACGCCTTAACCGCGAGATAGCCAGGAGTGTTACCGGGCGGGCCTACACTCACGCCCCTACTTACAATTGTGACCAGATTACTCCGGTCTCTCGATTGGTTACGAGTTCGAGGTCGCTTGCGCGGTCCTCTCCCTTACGAAGCGGTGAAACGGTGTATACCGAATCTAACGCGGACCACAGCGTTCTTTGCCCGGCTGTTCACCCAGGATCGGCTACCCGATACAGGATGAAGAGTCGGGCAAATAATGCAGTGGTCCGCGATAGATTCGGTAGACACCGTATCAGCGCTTCGTAAGGGAGAGGCCCGCGCAAGCGACCTCGTATAATGTAACCAGTCGGAAGACCGAAGTAATCTGGTTGCAACTGGAAGTAAATTCGCGAGTGTCAGCCCGTTGGGGGATTAACCTGTTTATCTCGCGGTAAGGCGTTGGTCTCTTACGGGCGTGTGGCGTAACTAGACGGTGGACTGTTTTGTCCAAAGTCTTCTACGCTCACCTCACGGGAGACAGAACGATTTAATATCGTTAAAACTTCCTGAAGTGACGGGTTCGCCCATTGTACTCGGCACCTCTAGTTAGTTATTCGATATCGTTACATAACGAGACAAGTTTTAGAAAATAGCTCAATAATACCCAGAAGGAAAACATCATTTGGACAAAGACATTACTCTTTCATTGCGCCGAGATTTTACAATCTGATCAATATGGAAATAAAAATGAACTTGACATTTAGGGAATTCAAAAATAAACTAAAGAAATGGTTATCGAATCATGACAGACTAACCATACATCAAATGTTAGAAATAATAGTATAATAAAACTTAGGTGCACAAATTATTAACATAATTTTAAACATATATGTTAAGTATATTTTAACATTGAACTAACTACCAAAAATTATTTGACTTTGACAATGAAGTATACTTTTTAGACTAGGTAATTTTATATTAATAAATATTAATGACCGTTTCTTCCTTTTCTCACATATAACTTTATTTATTTTATTTAATCGAATTTTATATGATATTTATTGCCGATTAAATAATGGAATTGCATTTTATTTATTATATTATCTTTTAATATTTTTTTATTATTATTATTTTTTTATTTTATTCTGAAGACCACATTTTAGGGCAATTTAGTGTCATTAGCTTTTTACTAAAACTTGTATATTTGTAAGCAACCAAGCAATCAAGCAAACTTGATTGTAATATTGGAGTCCTGTCCACCCTAGAACGGGCTAGTCCCAGTTGGGTGACAGAAACAAATAAGCAAAAGGTTAAGGTTTTGCCATTCGGTTCCTGTTATTTTTATAAGCTAATCAATGGTTCATAGTAATTAATTCTTAAATAAAATAAATAAATAAAAATGCTTTAAAAAAGTATTATAAATTTTGATCCATACATTCAATTTTCGATTTAAAGCCTATGTGGCAAAGTGGCTAATTATTATTCCGCTCACGCTCGCGACTCCTTCGCAAGCAGCCGCCGGAAAAATATTTAAATTCGCTCATGTCAGTTGCATTTGCCGCAAGTGCAGACTCAAACTGAAGACACTTTGCGAAAACTTGCGCGGGCACGACTCGATTATATCTCCGCCCTGTTGCGAACACCAATAAATAATGATATTTGCAAGTAAATATTATAACGGATTTCGTTAAATTTATAACTTTGTTATAAATTTCGTTTTTCTTTGGCACTCTTTTTGACGTGACAAGGTCTTATAAACCGATGGAGCCTGCTGCACGCACGAAAAACATGACTCATGCGGCGTTACCTCGCTCTGAGGCGTTCCACTTATTATATTATTCAATATAAATGCTGAAATCTACCGGTTGCGACAAGAATTATTTACTAACCTCAGTCTAAAATAGTATGAATGAAAATCACTAGATTGATTTAAATTCTTGACATAATTTTATATGTATTGTTGATATACGGAATATTATTACTGAACGGACAATTTTCTTGTGGGTACAACAAAGTGTAACGAAGTAAGCAATTTCTATTAAAAAAAAAAAAGTATGAAAAGCTATCATTACGATGCGCTATCTAGCGGCTGGTAAAATGCCGCTGATATTGTTTATTTACGACGTATTACCTACCGCTAGATGGCGCAGCGTACTCGAACGCTTCTCAAACCGTTATTTAACAGTTTGAGATTTCAAACTATCAAATTAAAAAAAAACAATAAACTTTAAACAATAAACAATATACTGCTATACAATAATACATTTACATGTTGTAGTCAAATCGGTGAGTATAAAAGCATATATTTTTGGGTGTTTGTAATAAACAATATCAGAATCTTAAATGAAACTGCTTCAAATGCAACCATTCCATCAGTATTTTCTTATGACGTTGTCACGTTTAACTATCGTCAGGAAACCGACTTTACAGACAACCGATTTTTTGTTTTTAATAAATGAGTTTATCCAGGTTTGGTTCTTGGCTGCAACAAGTTTCTATTGACTCCGCTAGACGTCCATAGTGAGAGAAATGTTCAATTTAATTGAGCACTGACATTTGAGGGTACTTTCGGAAAGAAAAAGAGCGCGGTACGTCTGATTGTACGGAGTTGGAGTTGCGGCATTTAAATTATTAAGGTGTAGCAAAGTGCGATACAGTTTTATTCACCAAAATTTGTCCTTCTATAATAAGATTCCAGAGCAAATGAAAAGCCTTGGAGAGGACCAATTTAAAAAGGTAATTATACATAATTTGGTAAGAATTCCAATTTATGGTATAAGGGAGTTTGAAAATTCTGAGTTTATTTTCCATGTTGATGATTAATGAAATGCGTAAAGTTTTAAACATAATGGTATTATGATAACTGACATTCTAATTTTCATATAATTTATTATACATCTATTCATTTTAAAAAAAAATACAAAGGCACATTACTGGATTGACAATAAAATATATATTTTTTGATTATTCTACATAGAATTTGCATTTCTATTTTAATATATTATTCTCCGTGACTCTTAAATCACATTAGTATATTTTGATTATTTGTATGTAAGTAATATTGAATATAATATTACAGCCATGACAACTATCACGATAGTTATGTTTTTAATAATTAAATTTTTAGCATTTAATTTTGTGACGCATCCAAGTGTAGGAATGCCTATCTACTGGAGTAGTTGATTGTATTGTATTGTATCGTAACTGCAGTATAGAACCTCTCCTGGATATATCACCGGACTATATTTGCCACGCAGATTCCGAATCTGCAATAATCTTTTGTCGCACTCAATAAATAAGCGAGATATAGGCATTTAAAGTTTGCATACTAAACGTCAAGAAGTCGGCCATATTGTTTCAGAAGTAGTGTTGTAAAATAATCGATATATCGCGAGTTCTCTAATATCGATAACAATTCGCGATATTACAAAAATGATGGAATACTCGTGAAAAAACATGTCTGCGATATATAAAAAAATGAGACTATTTTCGTGTTTTTTTTAAATGTCTGCATTTTGATAACAAAAGGTATCCTGAAACAATAGAAAATTCCCAAATATTTGAGTATCACCGCAAGCAAATTTTTTTTTTGGAATTTCGCGCGAATTTCGAAAAAAAAATCTGCCTGCAGCGCTATTGATGTTAACATGACAATGTGTTAGCGATAATTCGGTTTTTTTTGTTGACATTTTTACAAAATGACTTTGGTGATGATGACAAAAGGTAACCTGAAACAAACTAAATTTCTTCAATATCAAATTAACACCACGTGTTAGCGATCATCTAAAACAATTGGAAAATTTTCGAAATTTTTACGAAATGACTTGGTGTATTGATGACTAAAGGTGACCTGAAACAAACGACATTTCAGGATATCTTCTGTAATATTGCTTTCTGTCACTCTTCTGCCACTTTATGCAAAGTCATTGAAAACACATCAAAATTAGTGCTCTTTTTTAAGTTTCGCCAAAATATGTATTGGTCCGATCGTTTTTTTTTAAATATTTCGATTAATCTAAAAACTCTGCAAATTCTACAATATCGCTAATTGTTATCGATATTACGATATACTCGAATGTGTCCCACACGTTATGTACAAACAAAATTGCCGAAACTTTCTTGGCATTGGGATGAAAAATTTGAACGCCTGTATCTCGCTTATTTATTGACATCGAATAAAGATTATGGAAGATTCGGAATCAGTTAGTTTACATATAAAATTTAAACTTTGAATGCCTATATCTCGCTTATTTATAGCGACCGACACAATTTTCTTCCAGATTTAGCATTAAAATAAATCAATCTATTAGTCTATTTTTTTTGGAGAGATATTCTTATACTGCTGTTATTCCGTTCATTCCTTTCCAAAAGTTCAGGAATACTGTGAGTGTTGTTATTTCGTTTTTTGTAATTTTGATTGTGGTAAAATTCGAGCGGTCACTCGTTTCTGTTTTTGGGTGATTTCCCAGGGCGCTTAACTTCGGCTGGAGAACAACTAGGGTTGTAGACTACAGCGGGCGAGCCCGTCACCTCAGGACGCTTTAACGATTATTCGCTCTATCTCCCTGGAGTGAGCGCAGAAGACTTGGACAAAACAGTCCACCGTCCAGCTCCGCCACAAACCCGTAAGAGGCCAACGCCTTAACCGCGAGATAGCCAGGAGTGTTACCCAGCGGGCTTACACTCACGCCCTTACTTCCAATTGCGACCAGATTACTCCAGTCTCTCGATTGGTTACTAGTTCGAGGTCGCTTGCGCGGTCCTCTCCCTTACGAAGCGGTGAAACGGTGTATATCGAATCTATCGCGGACCACGGCATCCTTTGCCCGGCTGTTGTTTTAAACACTTGAGACGATATATTTTTTTTTATATGAATACAAAATTGTTGATAATAAGACCAATAAAAATGACCTAACGATTTAAACTATTTTTTTTAATATAAAAAAATACTTTTTGTGACTTAAATATAAAAGTTTGACTAATGCTGTCGCTGACTTTTTTGTAGGCATTATCAAGCTCTACAAGAACTTAACCATATACCCCTCATCGTTAAGGCAGCCTTCGTTAGAAACTTTTTCGTTCGACCGTTTTTTCCCACTTACTTTGGAAAACCGGTTACCACGAAAAAGTCTTTTCATTTTTCGGAATAATATAAATATAGCTTGTGACACTCACAAATAACGTGGCTTTCTATTGGTAAAAGAATTTTTAAAATCGGTTCAGTAGATCCAGAGATTACTTTCTACAACGTCACAAACTTTACCTCTTTATAATATTAGTATAGAAGTATACATGTAAACTTAATGTTCTCTAATTTTTGGTACTATGCCTTACATTATTTTATTATTATTATTATTTATTGGTGAGGGGATCGCCCTCGCAGCCAATACGCTGCTGTCGGTGCCGCTGGATCTCGTACTCCATTCACGATTCGCTTCCATTCTTGACGATTTTTTGCCACGTCTCGAGCATCCCAAGACTTACATATAAAAGAAGTTTTTTAATAAAAATCAGATCGAAAAACTGATTGTTATAATTTACCTTTTTTCGACCCATGTATTTGTTTTTTTAAATATTAACCTTTGCAGCTTTCCTGCAAGAAGGATACAATATATTAAAAAGAATAGAAAAAAGGACTGCCGTTACAGAAAGGGAATTATCGTATTTAAAATTATTTTGATTACGGTTTTTTTTAAGAAATATGTGTGGTTTATGTATTTATCCATATAGATAGATTTTATTTATTTATTTATTTTTATTTATTTAATTTAACAATTCATTTACAAGTGCACAAGTATAACTAATAATCATATCAATAAAAAAAATTATATATAATTAAAATTAAAATTAAAATTAAACACGGCCGATATGAGCATTAGCATTTAAGTACTGCTGCTGCCCAACTAAGTACCAGGACTTGTTCCAGGGCAGCTAGCTCTCTAGATTTTATATCACATATATTCGGCAATGAATAAAAAAAAATAAAAAGGAAAAGAAATATATATATATTCCCGTCACCATTACAAATTATAACTAATAATCACTAACTAATGATCACAATAGGAAATAGAACACAAAAATAAATAATCGTGTTAATAAAACAAAAATAAAATAAAATGTCAAATGATATCAAACAATAGTCACCAAAATTTATGAATAAGTAATAGTAATAAATAAAAATAAAAAAAGTCAAAGAAAATAATAATAATAATAAGAAATGTCAGGGATAATTGTCTCGGTATATTAATTTGTGGATTTTTTGCCGGGCGTCATATTTTAGCCAGGAATCAATTTTGGCTTTAAAAGAAGAAGAAGACTTCGGCACATACATTTTTAAATCTTCATCTAGCATAGATACATGTATAGCTCCGAAATTTACTCAATCAGACCTTAGACCTTCCTTAGACTCAATCAGACTGAAATATTTTATACTATGATGACTTTTTTGTAAGTGTATTCATTTATTACTTGTAAATTAATTTGCCCACATAAACCTTCAGTCACAATAACCCTGGCGGTATGGTCGGTAGATATTGCCACTTGGCAATAGGCCCACCACATTGTATTCTTTTGTGTGTGCAATAAAGCTTTTCAAACAAACCTTTCATTTGACACTATACATGATATATTTAGGTTAATCTATTGACATTTGGACATTAAGACAAATCTTTACTTGATATATGGACAGTTAAAGACCTTAGACCTTTGCTAGTTTAGCTAAGGTGGAAAATCCACAAGCTTTGACATGACATGACATGGTCAGCATGTCTCTTCTGAGACGGAGAGAATTATATCCGTACTGTTTGAAGTACATGGGAGCTAATGGGCCCTTTCTGAGTTGGCCACGAAGACCCATTTTGTTCAGGGTTGGTTACACTCACGGGTCAACACCCATCCGGCGGCCTCCACGAATGCTCTAAGAGTCAACGAGCGAGATCCCAAGGTCGCGACGTAATGAAATAACATTATGTTTTAACATTACGGCACGGTAACTACCTTTACGCTAATACCGTTACGCGTCATGCTAATTTATACGTATGGACCACAGTCCGAGTTACATAAGTAATCCTTCTTGAAACATAAGTATTTCCGTGTATTACATCGTTATATTTTTCTCAGTCCAAGCTGCACGAAACCGTTCACTACAAAACCAATCGCTATTTCAGATGAGCAACTAGAGCGGGCGACCTGTCACCTCAGGAAGTTTTAATGATATTGATCGTTCTGTCTCCCGTGAGCTGGAAAACCCCATGGCGGAAAGGCCCCTCTGGCCTTAGGGCTAGTTTCCCCCAGGAGTCAATCTTCTGGCGCTCCTGGGCGGTTTGCGCACCGTGCAGCGTAAGCCAATCGATTGTGCATTCTGACTAACAGTCGGGGGAGTCTGGAAACAGTACTGTTTCCTATAGAGCGGGGGTAGTTGTCGACCTTACGGCGACTGCTCTTGAAACGACCATCGGCTACCCGATTCCGGGTAAAGGATGCCGTGGTCCGCGATAGATTCGGTTGACACCGTTTCACCGCTACGTATGGGAAAGGACCACGCAAGCGACCTCGATCCTGTAACCAGTCAGGAGGTAGGAGGTGTCCTGAAGTTAAATTCCAGACGGAGTTATCCTTCCAAACTGGTAGTCAGGGGGCCAGGCTGCCGGCTAAGTACCTTTCCCGGTGCCTCGCCGTAAGGCGTTGGCCTCTGGCCCTGACTGGCCATAACGCGTTGGCCGAGCTTGACCTATCTCCCTGGAGTGAGCGCAGAAGACTTCAAGCTCCACCACTAACCCGTAAGAGGCCAACGCCTTAACCGCGAGATAGCCAGGAGTGTTACCCAGCGGGCTTACACTCACTCCCAATTGCGACCAGATTACTCCAGTTTGGTTACGATCGGATCGGGTAGCCGATGGTCGTTTCAAGAGCAGTCGCCGTAAGGTCCGCAACCACCCCCGCTCTATAGGAAACAGTACTGCTTCCAGACTCCCCCGACTGTTAGTCAGAGTGCACAATCGATTGGCTTACGCCGCACGTTGCGCCGAAAGTCCAGGAGCGCTAGAAGGTTAATTCCTAGGGGAAACTAGCCCTAAGGACAGAGTCCTGCCCGGGCTCGCACTTCATGCGTGGAGGCCGCCGGATGGGTGTTGACCTGTGAGTGTGGCCAACCCTGAACAGAATGGGTTTTCGTGGCCAACTCAGCAAGGGCATATTGCTCCATGCTGTAGCCCTTCTTATTCGTATTTTATTCCGTACATTTTCTAATAGCCTTATAACTCATTCCTCATTCACTCATTCGAGAGCTTCCCATATTCCATTACCTCTGCGCCACTTATTTTTCCCTGGCAATAAGACGAGCCGCGACACGCGACATTACAACGCATAAAATGTCATTTTATCGCCAAACATCTAAGAAATTAGATGAAACGTCGTGAGATGCGGCCATCAAAGGTGCCATTTTCAAAATTGCCTCTTATTTTGGCGATTTTGCGAGGTTAGGGGGCGCTCCCCTCCAAAGGTGCGTTTTTGCGATTTGGGGCTGGAAAGATTACGACCTCGGATCACGAAAGGTAATACTCGAGGGTAAACGCAAGTAATGGTTTATATGTTGAGGAAATATAAACTAAATCAACGATCCTTCCGCGACTCGAACTGACATTCGGGTACGCGCGTGGAAAAAAACGGGTTGTGTCACCCCAAAGCTTCCCGGCAAGCAGCCAAGGACTGATTTCATCTGAATATTAATTTCATAAATAACATCGCTGAGCGCCTTCTCGCGGAGAGCGAACGAACCTGGTTAAGTTCTATTGCGACGAATCAGGCGGCGCGATTCGTTTCGCGACTAAAGCTAGAGTTTGGGCCAAACGCTAAGGCATAGCTTTAATATTTAATCTAAAAGTATGGTGGAATTTAAATATTATTGCTTTAGTTTCTCGCGCGCGTTAATTTGTAGTATTTTCCGTGGTATCAAAATGGTAAAATTCTTGCTTAAAAAAACATTGCCTAAAAATAAATCAAAAAACAGAAAAACGAATTCAAGAGGCTTATATATTGGTAAATTAATAATAATTATTCCTGTCAATATTATCTTATTTTATTATTTTTATTTTTAT
Organism: Micropterix aruncella; assembly: GCA_944548615.1. Classification (NCBI taxonomy): domain Eukaryota; kingdom Metazoa; phylum Arthropoda; class Insecta; order Lepidoptera; family Micropterigidae; genus Micropterix; species Micropterix aruncella. Next base: position 657,700 of record OX155977.1, on the reverse strand, counting down.
CATGATTAGCTTATTGACATGTCAACCCATGTATTTATTATCATTATTATTATCATTATTGCTGTTGTTTTTTTTTGTGGAATTTGCTTTAATGGTATAATAAATTATTAGATATATTATAAATATATATGCAGTGATACGTTAGTACCTATAATACCAATATATTTATGTTATAAAAAGCATTAAGATAAAAATATATGATAATAATAATATTACTATTGTACAATATTATCTATAATGTATATTTTTTAAGATACGGCTGCTATTGGACAAGCATTACTAGACTACTGCCTAGACACAGGCCTAGGCCTAGTGAGGCAGTATAATCTACATGGGCCTGTATCTATTTTAACTGATCATTTAAGCACTCCACTTATCCCAACTCCACTTCTGGGTTTACCCAACAGTTAATTTATTAATGATAATTATGTTAGTTATGGACAACTAAAATAAATAAATAAATTTTCTATAATATGGCGGAGTTTAAAAATATTTTTTGTGCCGCTTGTCTATGAGATATCCCAACCAAAACCACAACTAGAGCTGTCAACTACAACGGGCGAACCCGTCACCGCAGGAAGTTTTAACGATTGGTCTCCCGCTAAGTGAACGCAGAAGACTTAGGACAAAACAGTCCACCGTCAAGCTCCGCCACATGCCAGTAAGAGGCCAACGCGGGCATAAACTCACGCCCTTACTTCCAGCTGCGACAAGATTACTCCGGTCTCTCGACTGGTTGCGAGTTCGAGGTCGCTTGCGCGGTCCTCTCCCTTACGAAGCGGTGAAACGGTGTAACTGAATCTATCGCGGAGCACGGCATCTTTTGCCCGGCTGTTCACCCGGGATCGGGTAGTCGATGGTCGTTTACATTACATTACATTTTCGTCGTGTCCAATTGACGGCCAAATACCGCTCTTGGACGTGTCAAAATAATTGGGTTAGGTAGTAAGTTTAGTTACTACTCTTGACTGAACATACATAGGTAGTCTAGAATTAACTACTAGATTGTCAAACTATAAATACAAATAATCAAAATAGAAGCCTAATATTTGAAGTAGTTAGTAATTCGAAAAGATACGTAGTAAAATTATTCATCGTAATATTCAAATTGTCAGTAAAATGTTAAATAATCAAATCAAATCTACGTTATGCATTTTAAACTAAAAGTACAGATATAAGACCATATAAAATAATCAGACAATAAGGTTCTACTTTTTAAGTAATTTAAATGGGCACAATATTTGAAAAATCATGGCCCTCAAATTCAGCCAGATTATAGAAAGGGTGGCCTATCAGCATCTCCTTGATGTTTTTTTTGAATTTTATGTCCTCCAGCTGTTTAAATTTTGTAGGGAGTAGATTATAGAATTTAATGCTAAGGTACAAGTAGCTTTTCTGTACTCTTGGCAGTCGTATTCAGGGTACGCATAAAAGCGAGCTACCGCGGTTATGATGCGAGTGAATGTCTGCATTAATTGCAGTTTCTGCGAGGTGCTGTCTAGCATACATTAAACACTGGTATATGAACGCCGAATACATAGTCGTTACCCTTGCCTTGCTGAAATATTCTTTGCATGAGGTCCTAGTCGTTACCTGATACATGCTGCGAAGTGCTCTCTTTTGCCAAAGAAAGATTCTTTTACTGGTTGCAGCATTTCCCCAAAATAGTAGTCCATAAGTCATTAATGAGTTAAAATACGCAAAGTATACTGATTTGGCTGCCGCAAAACGACACAGACTTCTGATTTTTTTAATCGAGTATATTGAGCTACATAGCTTTTCAAGAGCAGTGGCGTAAGGTCAGCAATCACCCCCGCTCTATAGGAAACAGTACTGCTTCCAGACTCCCCCGACTGTTAGGCAGAATGCACAGTCGATTGGCTTACACCGCACTGTGCGCAGACCGTCCAGGAGCGCCAGAAGATTGACCCCTAGGGGAAACTAGCCCCAAGGCCAGAGTCCTACCCGGGCTTGCACTTCATGCGTGGAGGCCGCCGGATGGGTGTTGACCCGTGAGTGTGACCAACCCTGAACAAATGGGTCTTGGTGGCCAACTCAGCAGGGGCCCAGTGGCTCCCAAAACCACAGTGTGATTTCGGCCCAATAAGGCATCTGTGTGCCGAATTTCAAGTCTCTAAGTACAATATTTCGAGATTGATATATGACTAGGGCGCCCCCTGGTGGTCGATAGATTTCAACCACAATCTTTTTAACTCTTGACATGACCAAATGATGCCTGCATACCATAATTCAGCTAAATTGGATAAAGCATTTGGGCGCATTTATCGTGAAGCAATAAACACACACAGACAGACAGATACATTACATTACAATTCTAATAGCTACCTACTAAACACACAATAATTAAAATAGTCAGTTAAAAAGTTGAACAATCAAAGCAGGAGCCTAACTATTGAAATAGTCAATAAATTGAATATATACGTACTAAAAACTGTACATAGTAACATCCAAAGTAGTAAGTAAGTTGTTAAATAATCAAACTAAAGCTAAATTTTACATTTAAATACTAAAAGTACATATATAATTATCATTCAAATTGGTACAATATTTGCAAAGTCATGGCCCTCGAATTCGGTCAGATTATAGAAAGGGTGGCCTATCAGCATCTCCCTAATGTTTTTTTTAAATTGTTTGTCCTCCAGTTGTTTGATAGTGGTAGGGAGTAAATTGTAGAATTTATTGCTATGGTATAAGTAGCTCTTCTGTACTTTTGCCAGTCTTGTTCGGGGCACGCATAAAAGGGAATTACCGCGTGTATGGTGAGAGTGAATGTCCGCTCTAGTTGCGGTTTCTGTTAGGTGCTGTCTGGCATACATTAAGCACTGGTATATGAACGCCGAATACATGGTCATTATCTTTGCCTTACTGAAGTATGCTTTGCATGAGGTCCTGGGCGTTACCTGATACATGCTGCGCAGTGCTCTTTTTGCAATAGGAATATTCTTTTACTGACATTACTGTAACATTGAGTTGAACGTATAAAAAAACATTTATGTTGTATGGAAAAATTTGAAACAAGTTTTTTGTTTGTTATAGCATAATGCTACACTGCATTTTTCGCTAATTGTTTGTGAAACGCCAGTGCACTTGGGAATATTGCAACGTATCCTTTTTTTAACATAAATCGGCCAATGACCAACCTGGTCCTGCCTTACTGCTAATGGAGGAACACGTTGCGCAGCGCTCTTATATTTTTTGGCTTGAATTTCGTCTTCTAAAGACCTTCGACTCTTGATGTTAGGCTTCAGGCCAAGCTCGCATAAGTTCTCGCCTATCTCAAGTCTAAATTCTGCTGAAGACATTTGTTTTCCGTTGAGATATTTTGCCTTCCTTACTCTTCGGTATAATAACCAAGAATTTGTCATAGTCAGTTCCAGTAAATGTTAGAACATCCTAACTTGCCATCTTTTGCTTCGAAATTTGAATGGATAAAATTATATTCTTGCCTACAGGTTTCCACGAAAACCACACAATTGTATACACTTTTTATATTTTTTTATCAGTTATTAACACCTGCCTTAGTTCTAATTTATCACTTTCATCAACGCGCAACATTCAAACTCACATAAGTCGCTTAGTTACGCTATCTATGATTTTTACTCGATACTAAGTGGTAGGGTACAGTAGTGCTAGACAGATTCAAATGAACTAAATGAATTTAGTGCCTTATTTAGGGGGATTTTAGGGAGATTAGTAGTTTGTTACAGAAATGTCACATGAAGCTATAAAGGGTACGTAACGACCAATATTGGCGGCTTGCTCCCGAAGCGCACAGTAATATTATTTTCTAATTCGAACCAATCTTAAAATTCATACCAAATATCTCATTATTACCATAGATACATAGACAGCCGCTAGAATAATTTCGCGAATATTTCTGGTAAAATTCCATTGTCAAAAACCATCGTTTTTTTCTCTCGAGAAATCATCAAAATGTATATTGGGTTTATGAGCTAATATCTAAATATTTTTGTATGTATATAAGCTAAACGAAATATTACATTTGATAGAGAATCTAATAACGATTACGATAGTATTTACAATGTCTAAATAGGGTTCCGTATTTTTCCGTAAGACAAGTACAAGTAAGAAATGACGATTTTTTTTCACTTTTTCGACATTCTCACATTTATTCATAATTATCTAATTGTTTTATAAAATGAAGTTTCAATTTTCTATATAAGATATTTCAATGCGATCATTGCACAGTTATTCTTTTTATGATTGCTATAGTAGTCCCATAGTTATAGTACATTTTGTCGAGCGCGGCGATATTGCAAGAAATTCCAATAAATTGCCATGATACTATGCCGCTACTCGAAGGTTTAAACATATCGTGATATTTTTGAGTGCTAGCTCTTTGACCATAATGACATGTACCCTTTCCTCTCGGTATTGATCGGAAAAACTCTCGATGTTTACCTCGACGTAAAGCGACCAATCGGCGACTGGAAGACCACGCCCACCTCTACAAGGCCACGCCTACACGCGACAAGCCATGCCCACTTCGCTATTACCTATTTACCCAAAGTCGTAAGCCGCCCGCACGTGCGACCATAAAAGAGGACTTCCTCTGAATTCGTATAAGGACGGGAAAAGTCTCGAAGTTGGATATCTCCGGATGTATTATTTATGGGATATCGGATTAGAGAGTCTGCGAATGTTATGTGTAGAGGGCCTTTCGAGAGGGTGCATGTGATCGTGTGAAATATGACGTGGAGTGTACTGCAAATGCCGTGGTAGTCATCGATTAAAAGGACAGACACATCATCGCCAATATATTGGCAGCTAATGGGCGCTGTTTGGCCACTAAGACCCATGAGTCCAAGGTCGGTCATACTCACGGGTCAACACCCATCCGGCTGCCTCCACGTAGAAGTAGGAGCCAGGGTAGAACACTGGCCTTCGGGTAGTTTCACCTAGGAGTCAACCGATTGTGCGCTCCTGGACTGTTTGCGCACCGTGCGGCGTCAGTCAACCGATTGTGCATTCTGACCGACAGCCAGGGCAAATAGAGTTGTCAACGCAAGGGGCGAAACCGTCATCTCAGGAAGTTTTAACGATTATTTATTTATTTATTTTCAGGAAAACCAACAGCTAATTATAATTTAACAAGCCGGAGTAACATAACAGAGAGCCAATTAAAGGTTTTCACGTTTAAATAACAGTGTAGAAACATATGTGATCTTTCAATTAAAGCTATCGTATAAAAATGCATCAAAAATTATTCAACAATTAATGCTAAAAAATTCACTGTTCAGCCGCTGCTTAGCTGAGTTAACACTCGTACAGAATAGATCAAAGGCAAGGCGTTTAATCATGTCATTGAAATTGTCACTTGTTCGCCACAGAAATGCATTTTGCCTATAGTTGGTACCAGCATGAGGAACATGAAGAGCAGGGTTAAATCTATTAAGTTTGGAAGGAACACGGAGATTAATTTTATTTAGTAAGTCAGGACAGTTAATATTATTGGAGGTAATTTTTAGCAAAAATTTTAAGTCATCGGTTTCACGTCGTTTAATCAAGGGGAGGATATGAAATTTCTTGCATAAATTGAAATAGTTAGATGAGCTGTATGGGATTTTCAGACGGAAGCAGAGATATTTCACGAATTTCATTTGAATGCGCTCGCTTCTATTTATATATTTGTCATAACAAGGGTTCCATACCTGAGATGCATATTCCAAGATGCTTCTGACAAAAGTGCAGTAAAGGATCTTGAAAGTTTTAGCACGGTGAAAGTAAGTTGCACTCCTCATAACAAAACCTAAAGCTTTGGAAGCATTAGAAACAATAGATTGAACGTGATTATCGAACAGTAGATGAGAATCATGAATGACACCAAGATCTTTAACCACGCTGCATCTCTGCAAGGTATGAAACTTTAATGAGTAAGAGGCTAGAGTAAATAGTTTTTTACGGGTGTAGGTGACAACGGTGCACTTGGATGGATTGAGGTCAATTTTATTAGAGAGACAGTAACTGTCAAATCTTGAAATGTCCGCCTGAAGGTCGGAGACATCACCGACCGATTTAATTATTTTGAAAATCTTCATGTCATCAGCAAAACATAGTAAGTGACTATTTAGAAAATAGCTAGCTATATCATTGATGAAAATTAAGAACAGCAATGGACCAAGTAGTGAGCCCTGCGGTACACCGCTAGGGATAGCAACCCAACTAGAAATATAGTTTTTGATGACGATAGCTTGGGAGCGATTATTGATATAGGAGGAGAACCATCGGAGGAGGTTCCCTTGTATACCCATAAACTTAAGCTTGTTCAAGAGTAGTTTGTGGTCAATCCTGTCAAAGGCTTTACTGTAGTCAGTGTAGACTACGTCTACTTGATAGCCGTGATCCATAGCTTCAGTCAAGAAGTCATTAAAAAGAATAAGATTGGACACCGTCGAGCGACCCCTGATAAAACCATGTTGCGACGGATTGATAGAGTTTTGGAGAGCGGCATATACTTGGTTATAGGATATGGATTAGTCGATATATCTCCCGTGAAGTGAGCGCAATAGACTTGGACAAAACAGTCCACCGTCAAGCTCCGCCACATACCCGTAAGAGGCCAACGCCGTGTTACCCAGCGGGCTTACACCCACGCCCTTACTTCAAATTGCGACCAGATTACTCTGGTCTCTCGACTGGTTACGAGTTCGAGGTCGCTTGCGCGGTCCTCTCCCTTACGAAGCGGTGAAACGGTGTATACCCAATCTATCGCGGACCACGGCATCCTTTGCCCGGCTGTTCACTAACGATGGGGTAGCCGATGGTCGTTTCAGGAGCAGTCGCCGTCAGGTTCGCAACCACCCCCGCTCTATAGGAAACAGTACCTACTGCTTCCAGACTCCCCCGACTATTAGACACAGACCGTTCAGGAGCGCCAGAAGGTTGATTCCTAGGGGAAACTAGCCCTAAAGCCAGAGTCCTGCCCGTGGAGACCGCAGGATGGGTGTTGACCCGTGAGTGTGACCAACGCTGAACAGAATGATTCTTCGTGGCCAACTCAGCAAGGGCCCATGAGCTCCCCAACAGCCAGGGCAGTCTGGAAACAGTACTGTCTCCTATAGATGGTAGATAGTTGTACACCTTTCGGCAGCTGCTTTAGAAACGACTAATCTGTTCACCCGATGCCGGGTAAACAGCCGGGCAAAGGATGCCGTGGTCCGCGATAGATTCGGTAGGAACCGTTTCACCGCTACGTAAGGAAGAGGACCGCGCAAGCAGAATGTGGGGCCGTCCCGATGAACGCGAATTATGGCGACGTTTTCGAGCCGAGTAGCGGAATATTTAGTGAGCAAATGCGAGTTCTTACGACTCGTGTCGTATTCGTTTTGATTTTAATTTTGTTCTAAGAGAAGCTACTGTCCGTGGTTTACTGTGGCGCCAACGACCTCGACCCGTAACCAGCCGGGAGACCGAAGTAATCTGGTTCCAACTTATATTTTTTAATATTTTTTTTTTAAATTATATTCTGAACACCACATTTTAGGGCAATTTAGTGTTATTAGCTTTTTACTAAAACTTGTACATTTGTAAGCAACCAAGCAGTCAAGCAAACTTGATTGTGATATTGGAGTCCCGTCCACTCTAGAACGGGCTAGTCCCAGTTGGGTGACTGAAACAAATAAGCAAAAGGTTAAGGTTTTGCCATTCGGTTCCTGTTATTTTTGTAAGCTAAATCAATGTTTTATAGTAATTAATTTTTAAATAAATAAATAAATGAAAACTGGTAGTAAAGGCGCGAGTGTCGGCCCGCTGGGTGATTAACCTGGTAGGGCGATCTCGCGGTAGGGCGTTGGTCTCTTACGGTCCTGTGGCGTAACTAGACGGTAGACTGTATCGTATTAAGTATTCTGCGCTCACCTCAAGGGAGACAGAACGATCAATATCGTTAAAACTTCCTGAGGTGACGGGTTCGTCCGTTGTAGTCGACAGCTCTAGTTTCCATTATATTGGGTCCTTACCTATGTAGTTGCTATTCTCTAAAGGAAATTCAAGGCCAAAATTTTTGTGTGACAAATATACCTTTTTTGATTTATTAGAAATATTGACCCCTATTATCTCAGTATTCAGTATTCAGTATTCAATTTATTTATTCAGAATATACAATAAAAGCATGAATTATGAATTAAAGTTAATTATCGCATATTAGAATTCGTCAGTTTAAATGTAGATATCAAACGATTAAAGCATAAATATTAATTCGACAATAGCGTTGACTAAAGTCGGCTTTACACGGCAGACAAAAAAAAAAAAAATAGAGCTGAATCCATGTACATGAGTATTCATATAAAATAGATAATTATTATAAGAATATTAATAGTCATCAAGCACTTTATACAAAAAATAATCACACAATAGGAAGTATCAAAACAAAATTGGAAAAAACAACGTATGTATATGATCAGGTATGTTACATTACACATTGTAATCTACATATTAAATATTAAATTCATAATATTATTATTAAACAATAAGAACTAAAATGAGGTACCTAAAAGTTACATATTAATGTTATTCCCATTTGAAAGAATTGGCACGCTCAAAAAAATCACCCAGCTTCTAGAAAGCATGTGTGGATTGTAGCTTTTGTTTAATAAATCTTTTAAACGCCTTTGTTTCCATCTTTCTTGTGGAGAGTGGTAGCTGGTTAAAGAGCTTATAGCTCAAATATCCAAAGGACTTTTGTGTCTGCGTAAGGCGTACTTTAGGCAGGATAACGTCATCACGTCTGCGTGTATTGGGGGAGTGCATATTCCCGTTTACCTCTTGTTCGTTAATATTTGATTTAGCATATAGTAGATATTTAGCATATAGTAGATATCTGTGCAGATATGTCATTTTAATGGAAGTTGCTTAATTCCTCTGTTGTGAAGCTCTCGTGGACAGGAACCAATGAATGTTTTGAAGGCGTTTTTCACCGACTCTACAGTTGATTGTTGAAGTTGATTTTGTTCCCTTGTAAAAAGTTATCTAAATTCTGAAAATAATAAACTTTATTGGAGCAAGTCATTTCGGTTATGTCCATATAATCGTTCGATCAGCTTGTTTATCTCTTGAGCATTATTATCTTGCAAATCTAGCGAGATCGCGCGGGATTTTGCATGCAAGATTTATCTTCCGAAATCAGTGCGAGATCTTGGTATTTCCAGATCTCGGTATACCGAGATTGCATTCTCTGAGTTGGCCACGAAGACCCATTTGTTCAGGGTCGGTCACACTCACGGGTCAATACCCATCCGGCGGCCTCAACGCATGAAGTGCGAGCCTGAGTAGGACTCTGGCCTGAGGGCTAGTTTCTACAAGGAGTCAATCTTCTGGTGCTCCTAGAGGGTCTGCGCATTGTGCGGCGTAAGTCAATCGATTGTGTATTCTGACTAACTGTCGGGGGAGTCTGGAAGCTGTACTGTTTCCTAAAGAGGGACGGTGGTTTTTGACCTTACGGCGACTACTCTTGAAACGACAATCGGATATTCGATGCCGGGCGAAGAGCTGGGTAAAGGATGATGTGGTCCGCGATAGATTCGGTTGACACCATTTCACCGCTACGTAAGGGAGAGGACCGCGCGAGCGACCTCGAACTCGTAACCAGTCGAGAGACCGGAGTAATCTGGTCGCAACTGAAAGTAAGGGCGTGAGTGTATGCCCGCTGGGTAACATTCCTGGCTATCTCGCGAATAAGGCGTTGGCCTCTTACGGGCATGTGGCGGAGCTTGACGGTGGATTGTTTTGTCCTAAGTCTTCTGCGCTCGCTTCAAGGGAGATAGAACGATTATTTCATTGAAACTTCCTGAGGTGACGGGTTCGCCCGTCGCCCGGCATTTAATGGCCAAAATACTGTCTGATCTGAGACTATCAGATTTTCCAAAACTATTGTACTTTTTTGTCGTTGGCTCCGCAATAATTTCATTTATTTGACCTGTTGACTTTTTTGTAAAGACAGACGTATTTTTTAATTTTTATAATTATATCTTGCATGTGTTTTTTACCTTTCGGCGGTACAATGTTCCAGGTGCAAATGAAAAAATCAGGAATACCTACTAGTACGAAATCGACCTCTTTTTACATTAATTTTGTATATTATCAAAAGGAAACAATTTAAAAAAACATTTCGGACAAAGTGACAAACGTCTGGCTATAGTTCGGTATAAATTTTAATGAAATATGGATATTTTATTTCTGTTTTTACATTTTCTGCTATTTAATTTTCCTGCTCATTTTCCTGCATAGTCGATGCTCCGCGTTTCGTTTAGCACAAGTCGTCGTGAGAGGTTCCTGTTTCGATGCAAAGCCATTTGCATCACAGGAACCGATTCCAGAAGAAGAAGAAGAAGAAGAACGGCGTCTTACCTGTAGATTAAAAGAAATGAAATCGGTCAAGGATGCTCTCACGCGCCGAGGGTTGCATAATTTGTGTTTTGAAATCAACAAAATGAGTTATTTCCTTTCAAAGTGCCTTTTCTATTAGTAGTAGTAGTAAACCGCTGTAGGACATACATTTAAACAGCTGGAGGACATAAAATTAAAAAAAAAACATCAAGGAGATGCTGATAGGCCACCCTTTCTATAATCTGGCCGAATTTGAGGGCCATGATTTTTCAAATATTGTGCCCATTTAAATTACTTTAAATAGTAGAGCCTTATTGTCTGATTATTTTATATGGTCTTATATCTGTACTTTAATTTAAAATGCATAACGTAGATTTAATTTGATTATTTAACGTTTTACTGACAATTTGAATATTACGATAAATAAATTTACTACGTATTTTTTCGAATTATTTACTACTTCAAATATTAGGCTTCTATTTTGATTATTTATATTTATAGTTTGACAATCTAGTAGTTAATTCTTGACTACCTATGTATGTTCAGTAAAGAGTAGTAACGAAACTTACTACTTAACCCAATTATTTTGACACGTCCAAGAGCGATCTTTAGCCGTCAATTGGACACGACCCAAATGTAATGTAATGTAATGTGTCCATGGTGCAAGACTCTGGAATGATCTCCCGGCAAATATACGAAACTCACCATTCTTTACCATCGTTTAACTCACCTCATTATAAGAAGTAATCAGTTCTTCCCTTTTTCTCCTTTTCCTCTCCTCGAGCATTCTTAATTTAAATACCTTTGTGGGGGGCTTGTTTCCAGCTCTTGATGTCACCTAGATCTATAAGTTTTTTTTGTAAATACCCAGTTTGTGTTTGGATCAGTGGTCCGCTAATAGCCCGACCGCTAATATCGAATTTTCTCAGTTTTACTGAATTCCTTGACGATTTTTATTCTTTCTATTATTGACTGATATCACTGAGGATCTTTATTCTGACTATTGGAGATTAACTCTTATTAATATTACTAATAGGCTTCTCTGTATATTTTTTTAATATATGATGTTTTTATCAATATGATAACTTATGAAATTATAGGAAAAATTTTATCAAAATATCGAAAAATTTTCTTTGTTTTATATAACCTGGAAAATCTGGGCTTGAATGTCCAATCTTGGTGTAATATGCGAGGGGGTACGTATCCACGTATAATAGTGTGGCAATTATTTTTATCAACTGGTTTATAATTTTTTTAAAAATTATAAATACATATGGGACTCGATTGGTTAAGTTTTTATTTTCTATTTTTCGCCCCTTTAATAAGAAATAAAAGAGCTGGTCGATTACCTTCCTCTAATTTCGTCTTGATTAAGTGACAATTGCCACGAATATTACTATTTTTCAAATGTCAGCCAAACTCATATGAAAAATTCATGATCAAATTTCAACTTGAAGTAAAAAAAAAAATCATGAAAAACACATTTTTTTTGACGTTCTAAACCAGGCTGCCCTTATATTTATATACAGGGTGAGTTTCAATTACCCGGCATCCTTAAAGGGGGTAAATCAGTACGAGCAACTGAGGAACGATTGCAAAAAAAAAATTGGGAAAAACAAAAAAAAAAAATGTTCCAAAATTTGATGAACTTGACTGTTACATAAAAGTTTGACAAGCGATTGAGCACGCTGCGCCATCTATCGGTGGGTAAAATATCACAAATAAACAATATTAGCGGTATTTTACCTATCGGTAGATGACGCATCGTACTCAGCGCATTTTATACTATTTTTAACATTTTAAATTTCCATTACAAAAAATAAAAAATAAAAATTTTGTTTTTATTTTCACACATTTTTTATTAAAAGTTGCTTACTTGCTGGTACTGATTCACCACCATATATATATATATATATATATATATATATATATATATATATATATATATATATATATATATATATATATATATATATATATATATGATAAGGTTTTGTAAATAATCCGTTCATAGGATGATGATTCGCAGTAAAATAAAATTAGTAAACGCTACTTGAATAGCAGCGAAGGAAATCCCAGCTTGGATTGGGAAACGCTTATGTTAGAATGAGATATACTTACGGATGTGCACGACTTTCGATTGTGATATATATATATATATATATATATATATATATATATATATATATATATATATATATATATATATATATATATATATATATATATATATATATATATATATATATATATATATATATATATATATATATATATATATATATATATATATATATACATATATATAATATATATATATATATATATATATATATATATATATATATATATATATATATATATATATATATATATATATATATATATATATATATATATATATATATATATATATATATATATATATATATATATATATATATATATATATATATATATATATATATATATATATATATATATATATATATATATATTATATATATATATATATATATGTATATATATATATATATATATATATATATATATATATATATATATATATATATATATATATATATATATATATATATATATATATATATATATATATATATATATATATATATATATATATATATATATATATATATATATATATATATATATATATATATATATATATATATATATATATATATGTATATCATATATCATATAGCCTTAAGTATAAACTTCTCGACCAGAAATTACGATTTATATCTTATTTCATGGGAAAGAGCAAATCAAGTATTTTATTTTTGTTTTTATTTAATAGCTGGCTGATGGCGAGCCCAGCAATCGTATCGTCTTTTTAAAGAGTGGATATATTCGAATTTCAAATCGAATTTTCGATATGTCATTCCGCATTTAAGAGACGATTGATTGTGTTTTTTTTTTCATTGTTTTTGCTTTAATTTGTCTTTAATAAAGACATTTTATTTTGGTTTGCAAAAGGATACGCTTTGTTTTTGAGATGTGGATGAAGGGCGATCGTTCGCTAGCGATAAAGGGATCCCATTAAACCTACATTGCACTGTCGAAAGTGGTGCTCATCCAGTCATACATCTCATTTAAAATAAGCATTTCCCAATCCAGTCCGGGAAAACCTTCCAGCTACGTAAGTGGCATTTATTATATTTATTTTTTCATTAAAGTGTCATCCTTTAAACGAATTCTTATATATATATATATATATATATATATATATATATATATATATATATACATATATATATATATATATATATATATATATATATATATATATATATATATATATATATATATATATATATATATATATATATATATATATATATATATATATATATATATATATATATATATATATATATATATATATATATATATATATATATATATATATATATATATATATATATATATATATATATATATATATATATATATATATATATATATATATATATATATATATATATATATATATATATATATATATATATATATATATATATATATATATATATATATATATATATATATTAAAGCTATAATTTATTTGCATTTGATTTAAATTTTTTTTCCTGTCTTCAAATGAATTAACTTTTCATCGACTATAATAATAGCCATTTAACCGCTCAAACACGACCGCTCAAATCGACCTAAAAAATGCGCCGCAACTTTTTGGTCAATTTTGGTGTAGATAAACCAACTTTACGCTTAGTATATTATGCCCTCGCTGATGCAGTACTGAGTTATGCTCTCACTTCATTTGGTCGTTCTTTTCGCACATATGTAGATAAAATATTTAATTTGCAACGTAGAATAATAAAACTTTTAGTAAATAAAAATGTGTCAACACAATGTAAAAAGAAATATAACTTGTTGTTTAAGCGATGCGATATATTACCTATACATGAAAAAAATACATACTTACTAGCAATGGAGCATTTTAGAAATTCAGAATTTAAATTACCAATACAGTACAATAGGAATGTTAGAGAAAAAGTCCTTAAAAGGTTTGAAGAACCAAGAGCGAACAACTACTATAGTGAAAGGACGTTAAAGTGCCTCATTCCAAGAATCTTTAATACTATTGTATCTGAGGAAGACTGTGTAAGCGTGAGCAAACAGATGTTTAAAAAGAGATTAAAAAGCTACCTGTTGGATGTTGTTAGTGAAATTAGTGGTAATAAGTAAATTTGTTATACGTTTCTATAATTTAAGCTTGTAGTAATACTGGCCTAATTTAAGCCTGTAGTAAGACCAGTAGTAATACTGCTGTGCATTGTTTTTTATATTTTAATAATGTCTTTTTGTATCACAAAATTAGAAGAGTAAGACTAGAAAAATAAGAGTTTGTCTCGCCAACAAACTGTATACCAGTTTGGCGAGATTCTATTATTTTAAAAAATGTATCTTTTTTTATGAATAAATTATATTAAAAAAATAATCCGCATTAAAACTACCCACCAAATATAAAGCATCTGAATCTAACACCGCACGAAATAGTTTTTATTTTTCGTAGTTTTTATCGACGATCGTTCGTTTCATATTCCGCTCTAATGTATTGCTCTATCTCGTTCGCTTGAACTAATTTCTGTTTTAATTCACAAAAAAAAACGCAATCGAGATCAATATCGTTTTTTTCATTATTCCCTCGTTACCTAGTAATTAATCTTATTATTCGTGTATATAATATATTTATATATTATATATGGGGGCCGGCCGAATTGGTTACGCGCTGATCTGTCAAACGACGCAAAGTGCATATAGGCACTGTTGGCGTCCGGCGGGTTAAGCATCGAAAAAATTACAACAGGGCATACTAATATAAGCAAAAACAAATACTTACGGTACATAATGAATCGGCGTTTCTTGGTCGTTAAACAAATGAAACTGATTGTTACCGCATTCAAATAGATTTTATAGGAAAATTATTGTTTTATTAATCACCTATAGACCAAAGGCCAGCGTCAAAAAGTAGGGCCGTTTATTATTATAATACACATTTTTAAGAAAAAAAAACTGACTCCATTTTTTTAAAAAGTGCAGCAGCCATGTCATTGTGACACTTGAATGAGATGGATCATAATTGGATGCTTATACATTTTTGTGTCTGTGCTGTTGACCGTTGATGAGTTCCCTCGTTGGAAGCCAACCCTGGGTGCCGCAGTCCTATCTTGGTGAAACTTAGAACGGGCTGTCGTAATATACCTGGGCGTTCTTTGCCCGTAGTGCCACACGGGATCGAGAAGCCCAAGGTCATTTCAAGAGTGGCATTACAACAGGTCAACATACACCCCCGCTGCTTAGGAAGCAGTGTATTTCCATAGTCTCCAGACTCCTTCAGCAATTAGTCAGAATACACTACCGATTGGCTTCGCCAAACGGTGCGCAAAACGCCCGGTAGCGCCAAGATGCAATCCCGCCGGGAGAAACCGGTCAACCAGCTTTAAGGCCTGAGACACGGGTTTCTTACCCGGGGTAGCCTTCCACTCGAGGAGGTTTCTGAATAGGAGCTGAAGCGTGAACACTATATTGACATTTGGACATTTAGACAAATACTTACTTGCTATTTGGACAGTTAAGGTATGTATCCCATAACATGTGAATAACATAACGATGCTAACAATACCACACTCCTAAATCGTTTAAAGCATTTAGAAGTTATGGCAGAATAAAGAAACTGAAAACATATATAGATAAACCCTGAATACATTACACTCCTTTTTTGTTGGGCAGTCGTGTAATTATAAATAGGATAGAAAACGAATTTACCGCGTGAAATTTGTAGGACCCGACGTTTCGGTGACGTTGCAGCCGCCGTTGTCTAGGGTAGACTGAAGAGCTGTGAGTCCGTTGTTTTGCGGGTAGGCCGCAAACCGCTGCCGCCACTGCGTAGGTTATAATGGTGGTGGGGGGCCGGGCTCGGAGCGCGGGAATTTTTAAAATCCGTCTTGCACACAACACTCACTGTATCCTGTTTTACGTCTTTGCGTTCGGCGTTCGGCGGCGGGAACATTTTAAGAAGAGGGTTCCACGTAAAAGAGAGTTTGTGACTGACTGTGACGTGACTGATCGAATAAGTAAGATGCTAAACAGATTCGATATAAAACGATCTTCAAACCGACCCAAAATATAGCTCGATTTTTGAGGCCTGTAAAAGATGTAATACCACTGCAAACCCCGGGTGTGTATAAAGTCGAATGCAGCTGCGGTCTAGCCTACGTTGGACAAACGAAACGGCCCATAGCCACGCGACTGACAGAACACATCAAAGCTGTTAAAAACGTTCAGCGAGAAAAATCGGCGATCTGCGAACATATATTGGATAGCGGAAGTAACCACTGGATGCAGTTTCAAAATCCCATTGTTCTACCCAAGGAACAATTCTACTTTCCTCGCATGATCCGGGAAGCCATTGAAATAAGAAGAACTCCGAACTTCAATAGAGATGACTGCTACAAACTCTCTTCTACGTGGAACCCTCTTCTTAAAATGTTCCCGCCGCCGAACGCCGAACGCAAAGACGTAAAACAGGATACAGTGAGTGTTGTGTGCAAGACGGATTTTAAAAATTCCCGCGCTCCGAGCCCGGCCCCCCACCACCATTATAACCTACGCAGTGGCGGCAGCGGTTTGCGGCCTACCCGCAAAACAACGGACTGACAGCTCTTCAGTCTACCCTAGACAACGGCGGCTGCAACGTCACCGAAACGTCGGGTCCTACAAATTTCACGCGGTAAATTCGTTTTCTATCCTATTTATAATGTCAAACAACCGCGATAGTCTTCGATTTTATAGTCGTGTAATTAGTCCAAGTTGTGTTGAATGGCTTTTTTTCTCGCTGGCGCTAATACTAGTTCTATGAATATTTAGCGATAAATGGATCGTTTCATTATATTTTAATATACCCTTAATTACTTATAGAATAAGTCATATATCTTAATTGATATCCTAATTAATTGAATAGTGTCGATATGTCCAACAATAAGAGTTGATATGTTTGTATACATTTCAAACCTATCTAAATGATAAGAAATGAATTCCTACAGATTGGAAATTATCAGACTGCCTAATATTTTGGTACAGATAAGCTTGATTTTTTGAACAGAAAGTAATGGTTTTTAACACGCTTTTATTAGGTAATGGAATCTAACTATGTAATGGAATCTAAGGTAACTAATTTAACCATCTTCCAAGGATCGTAGCGTCATGAAATTGGCAGCTGTATGTAGTTCTGATGACAATACAATAATATGGTACTGTCGAACTGATCTGATGATGGAGTCGCAAGATATGAACTGGAACTTCATGATGGGACATCGTATCACAGCTGTGTTTGGACTTGTTAGAAAAGTCTTGGAATGTAATTTGACCACGATTAGGTTTCAAGGTCTGATGATGAAGCCGAAAGACAGGAACTGGCATTCCATGATGGGATATCGTATTATAGTCGTGTTTGCACTTGTGAGAAAGGTCACGTAATGGACTTTGAACACGATCAGGTTTCAAGGTTATAACAAACCTATTATATATTGACTTGTAAATATTGAGTATAAATAGTGTAAATATTGACATAGGTGCCTGTATAAAATGTATATAGACCTGTACATGGAGAGTGTAAATAGAATAATATTGATATATCTATATACGATGTATATTGACGTGTAAATAGCGTATAGTAGGTTGTTAAAGATCCCACCCAAGCCAAGGTGAGACCCGTGCCGAGGACTGAATTTTTTGGTTTTTACGTGCATTTATAAAAACGTGTTTTTAGTGTTTTTTTTAAACTATTAATTTATTTAACACTTTTTTCTTAGTTTGAGCCGAATTTCAACTACTTCTGATTGTCATATCAACATGAAGCCTGGAAATTGTGTGTACTTCTGATAAAAATACAAAAATATGGCACCATCGAGCTGATCTGATGATGGAGGTGGATGATTTCCAGGGTCTGATGATGGAGCCGGAAGGTGGCACTGGAACTTTATAACGGAACAACGTATCTTAGCCGATTTTGGAATCGTCTTGAGATGTACTTTGGTCATGAATGATTTCCAGGGTCTGATGATGGAGTCGGAAGGTGGGCACTGGCGATCAATAATGGAATAATGAATGCTTAACGTATTTGGGCTAGTTGGGATCGTCTTTGGATATAGGTACTCTAATCATGAATGATAAATGCTACCAAAGGTAATAGCATTATATTCAGTCGCAAAAAGGAAAGCATCAATTTCCAATACCGCGTAAATGGTGGCCTGAGACACGGGAGTCTTACCCGGGGTAGCCTTCCACTCGAGGAAGCTTCTGAATAGGAGCTGAATCATGAGCTAAGCCGATCCGAGAACAAAATGGATCTTGTGGCCCAAGCTGCACGAAACCATTCACCACCGAAACCGTTCACCTGATTCTACAACCAGGATCGGCTCCCGACGAGGGGACTCCTCAACGGTCAACAGCACAGACACGCAATTTTGTATACGCATTCAATATATGATAGCCCGTTCTAAGTTTCATCACGACATGGCTGCTTAGCCTAGGGTTGGCTCCCGAAGAGGGGACTCCTCCACGGTCAATAGTATAGTCACGAAATTTTATATACGCATTGAATTACGATAGGCCTATGAGGGACCACCCTTCACTAGACCCCAAGTTGTTCTGTGTGAGGCGGTGGTATCCACTTATCTCCGTATCTACTTATATCCAGTTATATCCAGTTATATCCGGTGCTATCCACTTATATCCAGTTATCTCCGTATTAAAAGGCGGTTTTGACTGAGCATGAAAGTATTTATTGATACGATTGAAAGTTTGATATTGCCAGTTATAACGCTTCCCTAATAGGTTATGTTGTCGCGAGTGTATTGATGCGCGACTGAAGTTACGAGGGTGTATGGATGAGGATTGTATTTTGTGCTCCTAGTATCTCGTACTGGGCACGGCTCGAGTCTGTGGGATTGCAGACTGATGCTTCGTGACTGGGAAAGATAAGGAAAGGAAACCAAGGAGCCGGACTAGTTGAGCGACCTCGTGAGAGGGGTGCCGAGTATGCCGTCGCAACCTTGGGGAAAGGTGATCAATAGAGGAATGATACTTTGGTTGCTTTTTCGCCGGTTTATATAGGCCGGGAAATAATGCAATCCGAAATATTCCGAGTGAAAGTATTGTTTCATCGTGCTGATTCATCGCTGCACGAGTTAAAATAATGGCTGAATTGTGTCAGTGTATTTCACTGGAAATCGATGCATTGGTTGATCG
The DNA here is from genome assembly GCA_944548615.1 of Micropterix aruncella. Classification (NCBI taxonomy): domain Eukaryota; kingdom Metazoa; phylum Arthropoda; class Insecta; order Lepidoptera; family Micropterigidae; genus Micropterix; species Micropterix aruncella. Next base: position 638,041 of record OX155977.1, on the reverse strand, counting down.
CATGTGACGGTTACAGGCCGTTCTAAGTTTCACCTTGACGTGTCTGCTGCACTCGGGGTCACCAGTGTGAGAGTGGCCACCCTTAACTGGACTCCAATTGATTGCGAGCGAAGGGTGGTTCTCATCATCGAGTTTTCTCCGTGAATAAAAGTCGTGGATGTCGAAGTAGAAGTGTTTAATCAGAAGGTTGAAGAGAGTCGCCAGTTCTTAACGCCTTGAGAGTTATTTCGCCGTTGTGTAGTAGTGTGGGCGCGAGGTGAAGCCGTAGTAGTGTGTCCGAAGTGTGTAGTCGAGGAGCGAGGCTTGACGGTCGGTATCGCGGATAATGCAGGTACTGCTTGATAATGAAGCGAAGTCGCGATAACTGTCCACTGAGGGGACGATGTGTAGCCGTGTACTTGTCCACCAAGAGAATGATGTGTAGAGCGTGGTAACTGTCCGCCAAGGGAATGATTGTAACCGTGTACTCGTTCGTCCACCAAGGGAATGATGGCGATCGATTGAAATGTACTACGTTTTATACTGTGAGCGGTGATGTAATAGCTATGAGTGGGGTTGACATGTGTCGCTTGCCTGTGCATAAATTGCCGAATTTAGTTGGAAATTAACTGCAGCTGGCTCGTGTAGGTTTGAGTGAGTTTGCGGTTTCCATTCCGTGGAAAATACTTTTTTGTTGTGGGTATGTTGGAGCGACAGGGCACCAACAGCTTCCAACGAGGGGACTTCTACAGCACAAGCACGAAATTCTGTATATCATTCAATTATGATAGCCCATTCTAAGTTCGACTATGACACGGCCGCTGCACCCAGAGTTGGTTTGTTTTAAAAAATGTGTTTTTAATATTAACTTATCGTTTCTATCAATAATTGGAGTGTTAGATAGTCTAAGTGTGGTGCCGTCATATTTTTTTGTGAAAAACGTAGTTATCAAATAGTTATCTTGGGTATTGTTTCTTACTACGAGTATATAAAGTAAAGAATCGCGATTCAATAGCATCAGTTTTCTGCGATTCGTCGACTTGAAAACAGCTTTCAAAATGGATCGTAAGTGCCTATTGCTTATCTGTACTAATATTATAATGAGGTACATTTTGTGACGTTGTTGGAAGTAATCTCTGGATCTACTGAACTGATTTTGAAAATTCTTTTACCAATAGAAAGCCACATTATTTGTGAGTGTCATAGGCTATATATTAATCCGAAAAATGAAAAGTCTTTTTCGTGGTAAAAGTAAGTCGGAAAAAACGGTCGAACGAAAACGTTTCTAACGAACGCTGCCTTAACGATGAGAGATATATGATTAAATTCTAGAGAAAAGTTGTAGAGCTTGATAATGCTTACAAAAAAGTCAGCGACAGCATATGTCTAACTTTTATATTTAAGCAACAAAAGGTAGTATTTTATATTAAAAAATAATTTAAATCGTTAGGTCATGTTTATTGGTCATATTATCAACAATTATGAATTATTATCAAAATAAGTAAATGTATCGTCTCAAGTGTTTAAAACAAAAGACTTTTCCTTTTTACTGCATAATATAATTTGACTTTTACTGCATAAATAGTTAAAGAGATAATACGCTCACAAATAAGACACAAGAAGACACTCCAAATAACGGTAATATAGTCAAATTGGCATGCAAATACATATATATGTACATATGCAGTAAAAATATAACCCTTTTTTTTGGCAGTCAGGAAATAAATCATAGTACTCAGTAATAACCAAACCACACTCATAATTTCATTCACAAGTAAAAAGTTTTACCGCCCAACGAAGTGGGCACGGGTCAGCTAGTTTTTAAATATATTTTTGATTCACCCATTCGTTGACATTTGATTCATCCATCCATTCTCCCATATATTCAGGAAAATTCATGTACATATATTCAGTCTTGAATGAAGTTTGTTTTCTTTATTTTTCAGCTAATACGCCATTCTTCTTCTTTTTCTTCTTCTTCTTCTTCTTCGCGGATGAACAAAAGTTCTTCTAAAATGAGTCGCGTGAAATAACAACACAATGGGATCTGAATAATTTAAAAAATCTACTTTCGTTTAATAAAATGCATTGATTTAAAAATTATTATATTTTTAATTCGAAATAACTGGCCCTGTTCTGTCAGTTGCTGATGATATGGTGTTACTTTTCCAAGCAGACACATGGGAGTTAGTATTCGGCCAGGCAGAGACTGGATTAAAAGCAGCCCATCAATGGCTGACAAAAACTTGCTAACACTCAATAAGGAAAGGGAACTTTAGTATCTACAGGAGGCAGCAGCCATCGTCTGAATTGCAACTAATACTGCACGAATGCAATTATGATAACTACTGCAACTGCCACCCTTTGGAAAAGCATGTCAAATAAAATACCTAGGAATCACTATTGACAATAACCTAAAATGGTATGACCGCGTTGACATCACAGCGTCAAGAATGAGAAAACTAATGTATGTCTTTAAAAATATTCGAAACGTCTTTGAAATCAATGTCTTTAGGACGATATACTACGCGTTAGCTCAATCTCTGCTAATATACGGACAACTAGGCTGGGGTGGTATGGACAAAACAAATCTGGATCCTCTGATAAAGGCCCAAAAGGCCTTGATTAGGGTTATAGCCAGGAAGCCATACCGCTACTCCAGTGACCAGCTCTACAGGCATTTTATGGTGTTGGATGTGAGACAGCTATACGTACGGCAGGTCTTGATATGCTACAGGAAAGAACCCCAACGGGACAACGGCAAGCCGACCAGTAACGCCCATAGACACGACACAAGATATAAAGTCAGACATGTACAACCAAAAATGAGAACGACCTTTGGAAAAAGACACTATATTTACCTAGCGAAAAAACTCCATAACATATTTACCACGCAATTACGCTAAGCTACAATCATTCGAACTGACGCTCACTACAAAAGACTGGTAACATTATGGTTGTTACACTCGACGAGGGAGCACTGTGAGTCGTTATTAAATAGGTGCACAGATGATTTATATTACTTATTATTGTTATTATTATCTCATTAGCCTCATAACTGTATTTATATATCTCCCATATATATTATATCTCATTTAATTTAATAAATATTTGGTATTATTGCAGTATAGGTACCTCTCCTAGATTGTTGATTTGTTAACGTCATCCGACTATATTCAACGCGCTGATTCCAAATCTGCAATAATATTTCTTCGGTCGCAATAAATAAGCGAGATATAGGCATTCCAAGTTCCAAAGTTCCAAAGTACACAATGTCAACACGACCGGCCATATTGTTTCGGAATAAGTGTCGTGAAGTTAAAACATCAACAATATAGAATAGGTGTCAAAAATGCATCCACATTACACTGCATCTACTGTATAAACCCGAGATATCCGCGGTAACGTAGGTACGATGCAAGCAGTTTCCGAAAACCGCTGCCATTTTGACGATAGTTCGCACATGTACATATACAAGGCAATACAGGGACAATACACTGATACATGTGCGTATAAAAAGCAAAATGTTGCCAGTTAAAAGAAAATCTTCGAGGTACTTCTTATCGATAACAATTAAAAATAAATATTCAAGTCGATATTTTGCGAAGTATTTACAATGACGCAATAATTTGAAAAAAATGGTCGTGAAAAGATATCTTTGCGATATATAAAATAAAATTCGACTATTTTCGACAGTGTGAATTTTCTGAAATATAAAACTAACCCCCGCAGGCAATTTTTTTTTTTCGAATTTCGCCGCGAAATTTGCCTGCGGCGCTATCAATGCGAACATGTTAGGTTAGGTTAGGTTAGGTTAGGTTAGGTTTTTTTTTTATTATTATTTTCCCCACTATGTTAACCACCTATTGGGGGAGTTTATTCAGATTAGCCTTGCTCTTTGTCAAGGCATGTATATTGTGTATATTTTTAACAATTCTTATTACAATTATTTACGCTGTTAACATTGTTATTGTGTTAATATACGCAGTAACATACGTGTAACATTAAAACTGTTTTTCGATTATTGCCGAGCAAAATCTTAGGTTAGGTTAGGTTAGGTTAGGTTAGGTTTTTTTTTTTTATTATTTTCCCCACTATGTTAACCACCTATTGGGGGAGTTTATTCAGATTAGCCTTGCTCTTTGTCAAGGCATGTATATTGTGTATATTTTTAACAATTCTTATTACAATTATTTACGCTGTTAGCATTGTTATTGTGTTAATATACGCAGTAACATACGTGTAACATTAAAACTGTTTTTCGATTATTGCCGAGCAAAATCTTAGGTTAGGTTAGGTTAGGTTAGGTTTTTTTTTTTTATTATTTTCCCCACTATGTTAACCACCTATTGGGGGAGTTTATTCAGATTAGCCTTGCTCTTTGTCAAGGCATGTATATTGTGTATATTTTTAACAATTCTTATTACAATTATTTACGCTGTTAATATTGTTATTGTGTTAATATACGCAGTAACATACGTGTAACATTAAAACTGTTTTTCGATTATTGCCGAGCAAAATCTTAGGTTAGGTTAGGTTAGGTTAGGTTTTTTTTAATATTATTTTCCCCACTATGTTAACCACCTATTGGGGGAGTTTATTCAGATTAGCCTTGCTCTTTGTCAAGGCATGTATATTGTGTATATTTTTAACAATTCTTATTACAATTATTTACGCTGTTAACATTGTTATTGTGTTAATATACGCAGTAACATACGTGTAACATTAAAACTGTTTTTCGATTATTGCCGAGCAAAATCTTAGGTTAGGTTAGGTTAGGTTAGGTTAGGTTTTTTTTTTTATTATTTTCCCCACTATGTTAACCACCTATTGGGGGAGTTTATTCAGATTAGCCTTGCTCTTTGTCAAGGCATGTATATTGTGTATATTTTTAACAATTCTTATTACAATTATTTACGCTGTTAGCATTGTTATTGTGTTAATATACGCAGTAACATACGTGTAACATTAAAACTGTTTTTCGATTATTGCCGAGCAAAATCTTAGGTTAGGTTAGGTTAGGTTAGGTTTTTTTTTTTATTATTTTCCCCACTATGTTAACCACCTATTGGGGGAGTTTATTCAGATTAGCCTTGCTCTTTGTCAAGGCATGTATATTGTGTATATTTTTAACAATTCTTATTACAATTATTTACGCTGTTAACATTGTTATTGTGTTAATATACGCAGTAACATACGTGTAACATTAAAACTGTTTTTCGATTATTGCCGAGCAAAATAAAAAAAACATTAATTGCGAAGATTTTACAATAACGCAATAATTTGAAAAAGGGCCGTGAAAACATATATCTTACATACTTTAGAGTTACTATAGTATTACAGTTAATACTAACTAATTGGACTATTATCGATGTTTTATTCAATTACCGGTCAATCGAAAACATCGATGACATTAATTATCGTTGACAATCCCCACTCATCACGCCGTCATCACGAAACACCTGCAACAAAATGGCGATCTACACACACAGCGACATCCAAATTGGCGACACACGCACACACCGGGACAGATACACGGACGCATGCGCGAGCGCAGTATGCCAGTAGCCAAACCGCGTCCGCGAAGCCGTGTTTATTTTATTAGAATAATCGATTTAAACGTTATATCAATGCATTTAACCTATTACTGTATCGCCTAATGGGCGCTGTTAAGTGAATATTGAGTAATTTGTGTTGTTTATCTGGATCGACACCCACATGGTATGTAAAAACAAAATGGCCGTCTTTTTTGACATTGTAATTAGAACTTTGAAAAGTCTATATCTCGCTTTTTTATGGAGATCGAATCCATTTTCTTTCACAAATATCTTTGTAGGGATCAAATCTATTAGTGTGTATTTTTTTTTAATTTTTTTGGCGGAAAAAAATACGTGCGGATTTACAACTTAGAATGTTTATATCTCGCTTATTTATTGAGTCCGAATCGGATTCAGCATTAAAATGATGGAATCTATTAGTGTATTTTTTTTTTTTTAAATTGGAGAGAGGTACCTATACTGCAATAATTCCAAATATTTTTTTGTGTAATATATATACCATAATAGTTATACAATATACACTTGTAGGATTTCCCAAGATTACAGAAATTACCGATACACCCGACAGATGAACGCAGTACTAAATATCACCTCAATACAGGCTCTGCCTAGCGAGGTGATAAAATCCCGCCGAAGCCGCACCTTTAGTAAATTTCCAGGGTTCTACATTTTGTATGTACGCCTAAATCATGTAAAATATAATATAGGAAATTTAATCAATACTAGGGATAAATAAAAGAAATTTAAAAAAATTAAATAAATAGTACTCTTTGTGGAGGATTTATTGTAACTATCTTGCCTGTTCCTGGAGAAGCTCGAATCTTATGCTAGGTCCTTTGGCTGTCTGATCGTCGATAGCGGCGGATGGGCAATCTTCACAAAATTCGCCACTGAGGTTGACACGACCACGATTGATTTCTGCAAACCAGCTACAACTCGGTCTTATGTAACTTTTTCAGATTATAATGAATCTGGTGACTATCATGGGCTTATACCATTAGAAATGAGAAGAGTTAGTTCAGATGTAATATTCCTATACAAGATATTAAATGGCTTTATCGACTGTTCTGAATTGCTTCAGCTTATAAATTTCCATGTACCCCCACGGCCTTCCTGCCAATTCAACGTATTTCATCTACCTCAAGTAAGCACACACTACGCCCAAAATAATTACATTTATCGAGTATCTCATTTCTGCAATACCAAGCTAAGCGAAATTGACCTGTTTAATACAACTGCGACTGCGTTCAAGACTCTTATTCCGGGTCTTCTGAAATGCAATATTCAAGGACGAGTGAAATAATTATATTATATTTTTTCTTTTCTGCTTTCTTTTCTTTCTTCAATATTAAAAATAAACCATAAAATTTCCCTAATAATAAAATAATAAAATAAAATATTATTAAAATAAAATTTATAACTTTAATTCCCCTCCACTTACTCCTATCCCATTCCTAGGCGACTGTATATTTTTTACGATCTTTAAGTGGAAACTTTAAACTGGCATTGTAGTCCAAAAATAAAATTCAGATATTTCTCCTGTAATAGCTGTAAGTTTCCTTAATAAAAATAAAGTAAAAACAAATTACCATATTGCTTGAAGCTTCATGGCCAAAAGCAGTTTTAAGCCGAGCGAGGCTTAAAACTGAAATACGTCCTGCCAATACTTTTGTGTGCTCTTGAGGTGCAGGGAGATAATGGGCCCTATTAACGTGCTAATTTGGGCCATTTTGCAGTTTCGCCACTAAGACCCAGTTGTATAGGGTCGCTGAAACGCACGGGTCAACATCCGTCCGGCGGCCTTCAGAAGTGCGAACCAGGATAGGACTCTGATCTGCGGGCCAGTCGCCCCTAGTAGACAACCTTCGTGCGCTCCTGGACGGTTTGCGCCCCATGTGGCGTCAGCCAATCTATTAAACATTCCAACTAACAGCCGGGGAGTTTGGATACAGCAATGTATCCTATAAAGCGTGGGTAGTCTTAAAATTACGGCAACTACGAGAGGACCTCGCAAGCAACCTCGATCTTGTAATCAGTCAGGAGGCAGAGGTATTCTGAAGGTTAATTCCAGACGATAATATCCTTAAAACTGGTAATCAGGGGGCGAGGCTGCCCGCTGTGTACCTTTTTCGGTGCCTCGCCGTCAGACGTTGGCCTCTGAAGGGCAGATGGCGTAACTAGACTGTGGATTGTCTTTCGATCCAAGTCTTCTGCGCTCACCTCACGGGAGACAGAACAATCCGACCGTTGTAGTTGACACGGCGGCTGCAACGTCAACGAAACGTCGGGTACTACAAATTTCACGCGGTAAATTCGTTTATATCCTATTCATAATGTCAAACAACCGCGATAGTCTTCGATTTTATATTAAATCAAACAGTATAACAGTAATAATAATTTTAAAAATGTATACAGATTTACAAGAAATAAAAACGGTTACAAATTGCAATAAAATTACACAAAATACGTTTTAAAAAAACTACCTAATAAAATTATTGTACTTTCAATTTTAGAACTACATAAGAGTCTAGTATTCAGGGTGTGTGTGTATGTGTTTCTGGGAGTGTGTTGAGCGTGTAAAAGTGGACTTTATGGTAAGTATGACCTGATTCTACAGTTAAGAGTTTCAAGGCGATAGGTGAGGGCAGCAAACCCCGCCCACCGCCCGGGCAGTTATAACGACGAGGGTCGTCTTGTCTGCCCAGGATGTCGTGCTACGACAACCCTGCGCGTACCAGAAGGGTAAAACGCGCAGGGGGTGAAATAGAGTAAACCACCCCCTCCCGTACCGCCCCGAGAACCCATTTATTCGAAAAATAAAAGGTATTTACAAAAAAAAAAAATACAAAATATTACAAAATTTACCGAAAAAAAAACAGCAATAGCGTAAATTTAGGAGCCGGTAAGCGGGGTAGATGACGCTCTAGAACAATGAAGGTGAAGGCGCACTGTCCCAGGTCTCGGAGCAGCCACGGTGGGGAGGAATCCCTGGATCCTGCAAAGAACGAAACGCCCCTCGGGGCGGTAAAGAGACGGACACAAAGACGGGCACTTCGGGCTGGAAGTAGCCGCCGAATCACGCCACCAAGGAAGAGGGTACCCCCTGGGGGGTATCCCGAAGCCTCATGCTTTCCCAAGAAGCCACCCAGTGCCCCACAAACTCGCCAAACGACTGGAAGCAGATCCTACAACTGACCAAATCCGGGTACACCCAGGATTGACACACACGGGACCTGATTCTACATCTTGCGGTGTCAACTACAACGGGCGAGCCCGTCACCACAGGACGTTTTAACGATTAGTCGTTCTGTCGCCCTGCAGTGAACGTAGAAGACTTTGGACAGTACATTCTACGTCCAGCTACGTCACAACCCGTGAGAGTCCAACGCCTTACCGCGAGTGAGCCAGGAATAAACCCGGCGGGCTCGAGATACTCGCGCCCTCACTTCCAATTGTGACCAGATTTCTCCGGTCTCTCGATTGGTTCCGAGTTCGTGGTCGCTTGCGCGGTCCTCTCCCTTAAGAAGCGGTGAAACGGTGTGCGCCGAATCTATCGCGGACCAAGGCGTCCTTTGCCCGACTCTGAACCGGGATCGGATGGCCAATGGTCATTTCAAGAGCAGTCGCCGTAAGGTAGACAACTGCCCCCGCTCTATAGGAAACAATACAGTTCCCAGACTCCCCCGATTGTTAGTCGGAGAGCACAATCGATTCTACACCCAGGGTTGGCTCCCGACGAGAGGACTCCTCAACTATCAACAGCACAGACACGAAATGTTGTATAAGCATTCAGTTATGATGGCCCGTTCTAAGTTTCACCATGACATGGCTGCTGTAATTATAATTTTTTTTTGGAGTGGTTTTTTTTTGTCAAGTTTTTTGATTATTATTGTTATTGGTATACTAACTGCAAGTCGCAGACAATTGCATTTTGTAATACGCATAATGCGCATAATAATAAAGGGTTGTAAATACGCATAATACAAGGCTCTTTCTGAATCACTGGAAACGATCTTTCACCGTGCATACGTGGAGGCCGCCGGATGGGTGTGACTTGTGAATTTGACCGACCCTGAAACATATGGGTCTTAGTATCCAACTGCAACAGGGCCCATTAGCTTCCTGGAAAAGGTACATATTGAGATGTATTGAGATGTCAACTACAACGGGCGAGCCCGTCACCACAGGACGTTTTAACGATTAGTCGTTCTATCGACCGTAAGAGTCCAACGCCTTACCGCGAGTTAGCCAGGAATAAACCTGGCGAGCTCGAGATACTCGCGCCCTTACTTCCAATTGTGACCAGATTTCTTCGGTCTCTCGATTGGTTCCGAGTTCGAGGTCGCTTGCGCGGTCCTCTCCCTTAAGAAGCGGTGAAACGGTGTACACCGAATCTGTCGCTGACCAAGGCGTCCTTTGCCCGGCTCTGAACCGGGATCGGATGGCCAATGGTCATTTCAAGAGCAGTCGCCGTAAGGTACGCAACCACCCCCGCTCTATAGGAAACAATACAGTTTCCAGACTCCCCCGACTGTTAGTCGGAGTGCACAATCGATTGGCTTGCGCCGCACGGTGCGCAGACCGTCCAGGAGCGCCAGAGGTTTGATTCCCAGGCTCGCACTTCATGCGTGGAGGCCGTCGGATAGGTGTTGACCCGTGAGTGTGACCAACCCTAAACAGAATAGGTCTTCGTGGCCAACTCAGCAAGGGCCCATTAACTCCCTAACTCCCCCTCACGCGCTACCCTTCCGGTACGCGTGAGGTTGCCGTTGCACGACATCCCAGGTAGATAAATTGACCCATGTCGTTAGAATAGCCCGGGTGGTGGCCGGGGTTTCTTCCCCCGCCTGTTAAGGAGTAAACATAAAAAAGACAAGTCGATTTGCAAATGTCGCACGATGCGCATACCAGTGTTGCCTGAGGTGTTTCCCCTGATCGCAACCTCCAATCCCAACTATCTACGACTGTATGTCACAGCCGCACAGAGTTCACGGCGGCCCTTCCAGCTTAGTTCCTCTTCGAAGAGGCTACCAGATGGGAGCTGAACCGCGAGTTAAGCTGACCTAAGAAGACACAGACAGGCAATCAGGTGTAAGCTGACAGCCCAAAGAAAGAAGGAAAGTGGAGCCGGACATTAAAAAAGACTAGCTAAAAGCCAGAGCAGCTAAATTCTTCTGCAGCTGCAGGGATACGAGAAGGCGGAGCAGCAAGACGCCCCTAACTCAAATAGGCAAAGAGGACATCATCATCATCATCATCGTCCGATACCGCACTCCGGGCACGACACCTCAAGATCAATACATGTTTTGGTCTTTATCACTAATTGCAATGGTAATTAAGATAGTTTAAATATGTCTTCATATTTCTGTGAAAGACTTAGTAAATATAATTGTCTTGCGTATTGTTTCTTACTATATAAACTACAGAAGCTCAATGTAATACCATCAGTTTTCTGCGATCCGTCGACTTGAAAACAGCTCTTAAAATGGAAAGTAAGTACCTTATAATTACTTATTATATAAACTATTTTGGATTAATTCATTCATTATATTATAATACAATTAACTACTCCAGTAGATACGCATTCCTACACTTGGATGGGTCACAAAATTAAATGCAAAACTTAATTATTGAAAACACAACTATTATGAGAGTTGCCATAGCTGTAATAATATATTCCATATAATAACCACATACAAAAAATCTAAATAAACTAATACTAGCTGATCCGTGCCCACTTCGTTGGGCGGTAAAACTTTTTACCTTTGATGAAATTATGAGTGTGGTTCGGTTAGTACTGAGTGCTATGATTTATTTCCTGACTGCCAAAAGAAGGGTTATATATTTACTGCATATGTATACAATGTATGTATTTGCATGCCAATTTGACTATAATACCGTTATTTGTGAGTGTCTTCTTGTGAGTGTCTTATTTGTGAGCGTATTATCTCTTTAACTATTTATGCAGTAAAAGGGAAATTATATGCAGTAAAAGGGAGGTCTTTTGTTTTAAACACTTCAGACGATAAATTTACTTATTTTGATAAGAATTCATAATTGTTGATAATATGACCAATAAACATGACCAAACGATTTAAATTATTTTTTTAAATATAAAATACTACTTTTGGTGACTTAAATATAAATGTTAGACATATGCTGTCGCTGACTTTTTTGTAGTCATTATCAAGCTCTACAACTTTTCTTCAGAACTTAATCATATATCTCTCATAGTTAAGGCAGCGTTAGTTAGAAACCTTTTCGTTCGACCGCTTATTCTCCCACTTACTTTGCAAATCCGACTACCACGAAAAAGTCTTTTCATTTTTCGGATTAATATATAGCCTTTGACACTCACAAATAACGTGGCTTTCTAATGGTAAAAGAATTTTAAAAATCGGTTCATTAGATCCAGGGATTACTTCCTACGTCACAAACTTTACCTCTTTATAATATTAGTATAGATAATAAAAAGTATAATCAACATAATATGTGGACTCTCAGTAATAAATGGACAGGAACGAATGAATGCTTTGAAGTTGTTTTTCACCTCTTCAAAGTAGATTTTACTTTCCTGACGACCTATCGGAAAGGAAAGTATTGTGATCGCGCTAAAAAAAAATTTTGAGATGAAGATGGGAATATATATTTTGAGACTCCCTGAGACGATTGAGACTATTTCCAGACCGATCTCTGTCTGGCTGTATGTCTGTATGTCTGTATGTCTGTATGTCTGTATGTATGTATTCTTCCACGATAGCGCCCAGACGCTTAATCGGATTGAGCTGAAATTTGGTATATAAGCTTCTGTTAACCGTCGGAGGAACCCATTAGTTTTTGGAGTCCCTACGCCCTACGGTTGTGGTACCTCCCATACAAATTTGGGGTTCCCGGCGAAAAAATTGTTTCCGCGATAGCGCCCAGACGCTTAATCTGTCTAAGTTAAAATTTGGCATAGAAGCTTCTGTTAACCATCGGAAGAACCTATTAGTTTTTGGGGTACTTACGACCAACGTTTGGGGTACCTGCCATACAAATTTGGGGTACTAGAGTAAAAAATGTCGCTGTTTTTTCGCACCTCCCCGGATACTAGTCAGGAAAGTCTTGGGGTGACACAACCGATTTTTTTCCCTTGTAAAAAGTTATCTAAATTCTGAAAAATAAATAAACTCTATTGTAGCAAGTTCTGGCAAGTACGGTGGGTGACCAACTTCAGCAACTTTGCAACTGTCTGCACTGAAATCAGTGGTTATACGTTGTCATGCAGAAGCAGTGGCGATGAGCGATTGACCGTACTCGGTTATTTAATTACTAGCTTCTCCATTATTGTTTGCAGTTCTTAATAGTACACATTTACGGTAACTGTATATCCAAACTGCGAGAAGCTGTAATAGACAACACCGGCACAGGATCTCACATTTGAAAATAATGCAAATTTTCAAATTTACCATGGTTGCACTAAGGAACATATTTGGGCGAAAACAAACGAAGGAAAGACAAACAAACAGCTGATTTAAAAAAAAGAAATTCCAACTCAAACCCAAAATTATGTTTGAAGTTTTACAAATCATCAGCATGGACAATAAATTCAAACTCGCTTATATAATAAATTGGGTTCCTTACAAAATTATTGGCAATTATATTTTAAAATGGCTTCTCTCTGAGGCCTTTGATTTGCTCTGGAACCTTGTTATAGTAACACAAATGTTAGTGAATAAAACTATATCGCACTTCACTACGCTGTCGGTTTATGAAAAGATTGGATTTATCCTTGTCTCGTGTATAAAATCACTATTAAACTGCGCTTCTGCTAGATCTACTAGATCTATAGTCTACAAGTTTTTGGTAGATCTATAGTTATCTGCTAGATCTATAGATCATCTGCTATGATCTGATAGATCATCTGCTACTATAGTCTACAAGCGTCGTTTCATCTATTAACGTAATATTATGATAGATGAAAATTTGATCTCTCAGATATTCGAATGTTCAGTTACAAACTTTCAGTCTTGAAAGAAATGCCTTATTTAAGAGTTTTTATTATTTTTTACAGCTAACACGCCATTCTTCTTCTTTTTCTTCTTCTTCTTCTTCGCGGACGAGCAGAAATTCTTCTAAAATGCTTCACGAAAAATAACAACTCTGGCGCACGATCCCGGAATACTGACTGACCATGGAACCGGAATAAATAAAAAATATATTTTGTTGAATAAAATGCATTAATTCAAAAATAATCTGTATTTTTAATTTAGACCTTCGCAAGAGTGAAACACTCTGACGTCATAGATCGTACATGATCCGTGGTAACATGATCAAGACCCAAATGGTCGATTGTTGCATTGTTTCGCGTTCGTAACTTTAAATTCATATATAACTGTAAATCCTTTTCTTAAAACTTCTCTTTTAAGGCTATTTTTGGACAATAACTCAAATTTAGGAATAATTCAGAACCGGCGACCAACGAGACAAGTTTTAGAAAATAGCTTAATAATACCCAAAAGGAAAACATCATTTGGACAAAGACATTACTCTTTCATTGCGCCGAGATTTTACAATCTGTTAAATATGGAAATAAAAATGAATTTGACATTTAGGGAATTTAAAAATAAATTAAAGGAAATGGTTATCGAATCATGACAGACCAACCATACATCAAATGCTAGAAATAATAGTCTAATAAAACATAGGTGCAGGAATTATTAACATATTTTTAAGCATATATGTTGAGTATATTTTAATATTGAACTAACTACCAAAAAATATTTGACTTTGGAAATGATTTGTACTTTTTTGACTAGGTATTTTTATATTAAATTTTACCATATATTAAATATTATTGACTGTTTCTTTATTTTGTCACATATAACTTTATTTATATTATTTAATCGAATTTTATATTATATTTATTGCCGATTATATAATGGAATTGCATTTTATTTATTATATTATCTTTTATTATTTTTTAAATATTATTTTGTAATTTTTTCATTTTATTCTGAAGACCGCATTTTAGGGCAATTTAGTGTTATTAGCTTTTTACTCAAACATGTACATTTGTAAGCAATCAAGCAATCAAGCAAACTTGATTGTAATATTAGAGTCCTGTCCACTCTAGAACGGGCTAGTCCCAGTTGGGTGACAGAAACAAATAAGCAAAAGGTTAAGGTTTTGCCATTCGGTTCCTGTTATTTTTGTAAGCTAACCAATGTTTTATAGTAATTAATTCTTAAATAAATAAATAAATAAATATTATGTCACTTATTACTATGTTCATTGCCTAGAAGGCAATGCTATATTCCATACCGTATTTAACGCCTCTTCGTTGAATCTGGTAAGCATAGCATTGCACCGAGTAACGCGACCTTTTTTTTTGAGCCTTAGTCAAATGGTGTAGAATCCAAATCATTATGAAGGATTTAGTGTGACTGACTCATGCTTATGCCTAAACGTGCCCGAATCTCTTAGTAGGTCAAATCTCTGAGATTGACACGACTACGTTTAATTCTGAAAACCAGCCATAAATGTCCATATATCCATATGGCCATCGTCAATGGGACGCTGGATAGCCCATACATAGTTTCGAGCATCGCTCTGAAGGTGCCGCAACGTAAAACCCGATCCACACAGTTATTCGAGCCCCCGAGACGACATTCTAACTACACGCGCAATTTAATGCTTAACCGATTGCCACGTACGTATAATGATAAATTCACAGGGCTGGAAATTCATAGTAGAAACAAGATTAGCTTCAAATCGGCAGTACGAACCGCCCTTGAAGCAGCAGCGGCAACTGCCAGTAATTATTGATTTGTAATATGTATGTATAAATATAATATAATTTATATATGTATTCCCATTTACTTATTTTGAATTCATGTTGTATACGTATGATTTATATGTTTGCGGTTAACTCTACAACTTTTGCGGTCATTTGACATTTTTTGGTTGGTGGGGTTGAGTCATTGCCGCTTGAAGTTGGACGATGAGTTCTCCCGGCAAAGTTACATTTTCGGCAAAGTTACAATGGCCATTTACATATGCATCGGGAGGACTGTCGTTTATTTCCGCGCGGTATGGATCCGTTTTTTCTCAACTAATAAATATTTACGGATGTATTGTATTTTTTGTTTCATAATTTAGTTTGTAAAATATTTTTCATATAATTTCGAACGGCGTAAGTTATAATCGGCATAAGAACATGTTTTTTTTAAGAATTATGTATCTAATTATAAGTTCACGCTGTTACTTACCTAAATAAATAAAATAAATAAAAAAAACAAAAATAAATAAATATGGCATAATGCTTTATCGCTGCTGAGCTGTCAAATTACATTTAATATAGCAGAAATACACCGAAAAGTTTTACTAGTCAAATCGAGTAAAAATAAGAGTTAGATAAAGTTATTTATTTATATTTCTGTCTTATGTTTTTGGTCGGATGCTTTGGTATGTGCAACTATAAAAAGTTGTAATAAATAATTGGTTTAAAAAACACTAAAAACACGCTTTCATAAACACTAAAACCAAGGAATAGCATTAATATAACTGGTCACTCATATGAATGTCTGCATAATTTTAAAATAAATTGTACTGACTGTAAAAAAATGTATTTGTAAAAGAGTATAAATATCTGGGTCTAACGATAGATTGTAACATGAATTGGGGCTTGCACGTGAATAATATATGCAATAAATTGAGATGGATGCTATATAAGTTCAATCACCTTCAGTATCTTGTAGATAAACCAACATTACGCTTAGTATATCATGCCCTCGCTGATGCAGTACTGAGCTATGCTCTCACTTCATTTGGTCGTACTTTTCGCACATATATAGGTAAAATATTTAATTTGCAACGTAGAATAACAAAACTTTTAGTAAATAAAATTGTGTTAACACAATATAAAAAGAATTATAACTTGTTGTTTAAGCGATGCGATATATTACCTATACATGAAAAAAATACATACTTACTAGCAATGGAGCATTTTAGAATATCAGAATTTAAAATACCAATGCAGTACAATAGGAATGTTAGAGAAAAAGTCCGTAAAAGATTTGAAGAACCAAGAGCGAACAACTACTATGGTGAAAGGACGTTAAAGTACCTCATTCCAAGAATCTTTAATACTATTGTATCTGAGGAAGACTGTGTAAGCGTGAGCAAACAGATGTTTAACATGAGATTAAAAAGCTACCTGTTGGACGCTTATAGTGAAATTAGTGGTCATAAGTAAATTTGTTGTACGTTTCTATAATTTAAGCTTGTAGCAATACTGGCCTAATTTAAGACTGTAGTAAGACCAGTAGTAATACTGCTGTGCATTGTTTTTTATATTTTAATAATGTCTTTTTGTATCACAAAATTAGAAGAGTAAGACTAGAAAAATAAGAGTTTGACTCGCCAACAAACTGTATACCAGTTTGGCAAGATTTTAATATTTAAAAAAATGTAAAATCGAAGACTATCGCGATTGTTTGACATTATAAATAGGATAGAAAACGAATTTACCTCTTGAAATTTGTAGCATCCGACGTTTCGGTGACGTTGCAGCCGCCATTGTACAGGGTAGACTGAAGAGCTGTCAATCCGTTGTTTTGCGGGTAGGCCGTATACCGATGCCACCACTGCGTAGGTTATTACGGTGGTGGGGGACCGGGCTCGGAGCGCTGGAATGTTGAAAATCCGACTTGCACACAACACTCACTGTATCCTGTTTTACGTCTTTGCGTTCGGCGTTCAGCGGCGGGAACATTTTAAGAAGAGGGTTCTACGTAGAAGAGAGTTTGTAGCCGTCGTCTCTATTGAAGTTCGGGGTTCTTCTTATTTCAATGGCTTCCCGGATCATACGAGGAAAGTAGATTGACAGCTCTTCAGTCTACGATAGACAACGGCGGCTGCAACGTCACCGAAACGTCGGGTGCTACAAATTTCACGCGGTGAATTCGTTTTATATCCTATTAAAAAAAATGTATTTTTTCTCTGAATAAAAAAGTTATAAAATAATAAAAATAAATGCACGTAAAAACCTTTTTTGTAGTCTCCGTTTTCTTTGTGTTGCTGTTTCTTTTTTTGTAGTTTTTGCCATATTATTTCCACGAGTAGTGGACAATTCGACGGTCGACCCCCCCAGAGGTCCGTGTAGAGGGGCAAGGCTATTTACAACAGGTTTTCGCCCGGTTCTCTGAGGTGACGCTAGCGACATGATATTATTTAACCACCCTCATGCCATTCAGTCCTCGGCACGTTTCTCACCTTGGCTTGGGTGGGATCTTTAACAACCTACTACCCTATTTACACGCCAATATACATCGTATATAGATATATCAATATTATTCTATTTACACTCTCCATGTACAGGTCTATATACATTTTATACAGGCACCTATGTCAATATTTACACTATTTACACTCAATATTTACAAGTCAATGTTATAAACTTGTTAACCTGATAAAAAGAAAGATAAGAGTCACTGTTATAAAGAAATATGTTGTTATAAACTTGAAACCTGATTGTGTTCAAAGTCCATTACGTAACCTTTCTCACAAGTGCAAACACGACTATGATACGATATTCCATCATGGAATGCCAGTTCCTGTCTTCGGGGTTCATCATCAGACCTTGAAACCTAATCGTGGTCAAAGTTCAATCCAAGATATTTCTAACAAGTCCAAACACAGCTATGATACGATGTTCCATCATAAAGTTCCTGTTCATATCTTCCGACTCCATCATCAGATCAGTTCGACAGTACCATATTATTGTATTGTCATCAATAATATACAGCTGCCAATTTTCATGACGCTGCGATCCTTGGAAGATGGTTAAATTAATTACCTTAGATTCCATTACATGATTAGTTAGATACAGATCGACCTAATAAAAGCGTGTTAAAAAGGCCCTTATTTTCGAATATGAGTTTAGTCATGGTAGCCTGGCATTTAAGCAACAAATGCATAACTGGAGCTGTCAACTGTGGAATCCGTCACCACAGGAAGTGTTAACGACATTAAATCATATCGGGTGCGGATGAAGTTGCGCTTGTATGGACACATACCAGTGGCAAAGCGAATCTACTGAAAGCGAGGCGGAAAACTCCAGTGCAATACAAAGATGTGCACCATACGAAGAGCTCCAAGCGAAGAGCTTCACATAGAACTTCGAGATACCGTTAATAACCAATCGATCTAAAACTATTATTTCAATAACATCCAGAACCTAAGATAACCTCGAGCCCTCTGAATAGGATTCTCTGGCTGGAGACAGTTTGTAAGGCATACCACTAACGCTTTCCAGGACAGTGTGGAGTCGTCATCTACTTTAGTGGAGCCCATCACCCCAGGAAGATATAAAGATATTGGATCAGGTTTGCAATCGTGGGGTGAATTCAGAGACGAAGGGACAAGACAGTTTACCGTCTAACTACGCCAACAGATCCGTGAGAGTCCAATGCCTTACAGCGTGGTACTGGAAGTTGACTAAGCGGGCAGCCTCGAGCCGTTACTACCAGATTTGGCCGGATTTCCCCCCGTCTAGTTACGAGTCTAAAACGCATGCTCGGTCTCTGCTGTTATTTCAGCGGTAATTCGGTTTGAATTTATCGCGGACCGCGGCGCCCCTTACCCTTGAAGATTACCATTGGGTAGCAAATGACTGGTTTAATTGTTATATTACGTCAACTAGGACTGTCAAATAGAACGGGCGAACCCGTCACCTTAGGAAGTTTTAACGATATTGGATCGTTCTATCTCCCGTGAGGTGAGCGCAGAAGACTGGACAAAACAATCCACCGTCAAGCTCCGCCACCTGCTCTTCAGAGGCCAACGCCTTACGGCGAGGCACTGAGAAAGTTATAACCTACGCAGTGGTGGAAGCGGTATGCGGCCTACCCGCAAAACAACGGAATGACATCTCTTCAGTCTACCCTGGACAACTGCGGCTGCAACGTCACCGAAACGTCGGGTGCTACAAATTTCACGCGGTAAATTCGTTTTCTATCCTATTTATAACCTGAACATAAATACGAGTTTAGCATAACATCAGGTAGAGGGCGCGTAAGCGACTTCGAATCTGAGATCAGACTGGAGAATGGAGTAATCCATCCGAATGTGGTAGTTAGGGTGCGAGGTCAGAACGCTGGCCCTCTTTCTAGTGCCTTGCTAAGTGCAGCTAGACTAGAAGGTGCACTGTGATGTCTCTAAAGTCTCTGCGTTCACCCCACGGTTGAAAAACTGATCAATATCGTTATAACTTCCTGGGATGGCTGATTCACCCGCAGTAGTTGACAGCTCTCAAGCTTCTAAAGATAAAAACATGTTTTGGTCTTTATCAATAATTACTATGGTAATTAAGATAGATTAAGCGTATTTTCATTTAACTTTAAAAACGTACTAGTACATATTTTTAATGGCTATTGTTCCTTCCTATATAAAATACACAAGGGCAATGTAATAGCATCAGTTTTCTGCGATCCGTCGACTTGAAAACAGCTCTCAAAATGGAACGTAAGTACCTTATTATTACATATTTTTTTAATAGATTTTTATTACATTACATTACATTACCTTTTTTCGTGTCCAATTGACGGCTAAAACCGCTCTTGGACGTGTCAAAATAATTCGGTTAGGTAGTAAGTCTCGTTACTACTCTTTACTGAACATACATAGGTAGTCAAGAATTAACTACTAGATTGTCAAACCACAAATATAAATAATCAAAATAGAAGCCTAATATTTGAAGTAGTTAGTAATTCGAAAAGATACATAGTAAAATTATTCATCGTAATTACTATTAATCCGCTCTATACAATACAATACAATGAACTAGTCCAGTATATAGAGACATCCTTACATTTAAATACGTCACAAAATTAAATGCTAAATTGACATTAAAGCTATTTCGGACAATAAATCAAATTTAGGAATAATTTAGAGCCGAAGATCAACAAGACAAGTTTTAAAAAATAGCTAAATAATACCCAGAATGAAAACATCATTTGGACAAAGACATTACTTTTTCATTACGCCGAGATTTTACAATCTGATCAATATGGAAATAAAAATGAATTTGACATTTAGGGAATTCAAAAATAAAATATTTTTTTTTATCGAATCATGACAGACTAATCATATATCAAATGTTAGAAATAATAGTTTAATAAAACTTAGGTGCACAAACTATTACCATATTTTTAAACATGTATGCTGAGTATATTTTAACATTGAAATAACTACCAAAAATTATTTGACTTCGTTGTTATATATTATTATGGCAATAATTGTACTTTTTTGAATTGGCATTTTTATATTACTTAAAATATATTAAATATTAATGACTGTTTCTTTCTTTCCTCACTTAAAACTTTATTAACATTATTTAACCGAATTTTATATTATATTTATTGCCGATTATATAATGGAATTGTACTTTATTTATTATATTATCTTTTAATATTTGTTTTGTTAATATTATTTTGAAGACCACATTTTAGGGCAATTTAGTGTTATTAGCTTTTTACTAAAACTTGTAAATAATTGATTGTAATAATATAGTCCTGTCTACCCTAGAACGGGCTAGTCCCAGTTGGGTGACAGAATCAAAAAAAAAGGTTAAGGTTTTGCTATTCGGTTCCAGTTATTTTTGTAAGTAAATCAATGTTTTATAGTAATTAATTCTTAAAAAAATAATTAAAATAAAGCGATTTACAACATGTTGTCTGTTAGATATTGGTCGGGTCAGTTACAAAAATTCAAGAAATGTATTAATCAAATTGTTTTCTTTGTTTTTCAGATAATACTCCATTCTTTTTCTTTTTCTTCTTCTTCTTCTTCGCGGACGAGCAGAAATTCTTCTAAAATGCGTCGCGAAAAATAACAACTCCGGCACACGATCACGAAATACTGGACATGGAACCGGAATATTTAAAAAAATCGTTTAATAAAATGCATTGATTAAAACAAATATATATTTTTTAATTTAGCCGTTCGCAAGCGTGAATCTATGCGTCCTCATAGATCAAACCTGATCCATGATTACATGATCAAGAGCTAAATGATCGATTGCCGCTTTGTTTTGGGGCCGTAGCTGTACATTGATGTTTATATCATGGCCAGTATCAGTTGCATAGTTCAGTTCTGTCAGCACAGCACAGTATCAGTTCATTTAAATTAATTTCATTTCATTTCATAATCGTGTACTACTACTCCATAATTGTATCCAGTTCTTGATAGTTTGTCGGTGTCTACTACACCGGGCGAATCCGTCACCCCAGGCTGGTATAAATACTTAGCTAATCACAATCGAGAGTCTAACCCTTACCGCCCGGCACCGGGCGGTAAGGGTTAGACTCTCGCTTCGCCCGGCACTCACGCCCGGCATCGCTTTCGCGGTTCTCTCCCTTGTGCAGTGGTGATTCGGTTTCTTTATTTATTTATTTATTTTCAGGAAAACCAACAGATAATTATAATTTAACAATGCCGGAGTAACATAGCAGAGAGCCAATTAAAGGTTTTCACGTTTAAATAACGTTGTAGAAACATATGTGATCTTTCAATTAAAGCTATCGATTAAGAATGCATCAAAAATTATTCAACAATTAATGCTAAAAAATTCACTGTTCAGCCGCTGCCTAGCTGAGTTAACACTCGTACAGAATAGATCAAAGTCAAAGCGTTTAATCATGTCATTGAAATTGTCACTTGTTCGCCACAGAAATGCATTTTGCCTATAGTTGGTACCAGCATGAGGAACATGAAGACCAGGGTTAAATCTATTGAGTTTGGAAGGAACATGGAGATTAATTTTATTTAGTAAGTCAGGACAGTTAATATTATTGGAGGTAATTTTTAGCAAAAAGGTTAAGTCCGCGGTTTCACGCCGCTTAATCAAGGGGAGGATATGAAATTTCTTGCATAAATTGAAATAGTTAGATGAGCTGAATGGGATTTTCAGACGGAAGCAGAGATATTTCACGAACTTCATTTGAATGCGCTCGATTCTGTTTATATATTTGTCATAACAAGGGTTTCATACCTGAGATGCATATTCCAAGATGCTTCTGACAAAAGTGCAGTAAAGGATCTTGAAAGTTTTAACACGGTGAAAGCAAGCTGCACTCCTCATAACAAAACCTAAACCTAAAACTTTTCTACAGAATCTTTCGCGGACTGGTCGTTTCGAGAGCGGCTGCCTGAAGGTAAACAACCGCCCCCGCTTTGTAGGAAACGAAGCCGTTTCCAGACTCCTCCGACTGTCAGTCGGAATGCACAGACGATTGGCTGACGCCGCACGGTGCGCAAACCGTCTAGAAGCGCCCGAAAGTTGATTCTTAGTGAAAACAGGCCCGCAGGCCAGGGTCCTACCCAGGCTAGCACTTCTGCTTGGAGCCTGCGGATGGGTGTTGACCCGTGAGTTTGGCTGACCCTACACAAATGGGTCTTAGTGGCCTAACTGCAACAGGGCCCTGATCTTGCGTTTTAGACATTAATGCCTTAAGTCATAATAACCGACCATTATAATCAGACCGAATTCGAAAGCCATGACTTGCAAATATTGTACCAATTTGAATGATAATTATATATGTACTTTTAGTATTTAAATGCAAGATTTCGCTTTAGTTTGATTATTTAACAATTTACTTACTACTTTTGATGTTACTATGTACCTACAGTTTTTAGTACGTATATATTCGATTTATTGACTAGGCTTCTGTTAGGCTTCTGCTTTGATTATTCAACTTTTTAACTGACTATTTTAATTATTGTGTGCTTAGTAGGTAGCCATTAGAATTATTGATTATTTTTATTAAATAAGCCTTTAATTTGTTTTGTAATACGATTCTACGACGAATAACTTTTAGTAGGTTCCAAAGTTTCTTAGATACTATACATTTAAAAAAATTAATATACGTATGTTAAGTAAAGATTAAAGTAGTAATGATACTTACTACTTAAAACACAAATATTTTGACACGTCCAAGAGCGGTTTTTAGCCGCCAATTGGTCACGACGTAAATGTAATGTAATGTAATGTAACAACTCTGCTCTTCGGGATTTAAATATTATAAGTGCAGCTTATACATATATGGGATATTCAAACCAAAACTTTACACTGTGATTTCGGCCCAACGTGGCACCTGTATACCAAATTTTTAATCTCTAAGTCCAATATCTCACGATTGAAATAAGACCCTGGTGGACCGATTTCAACTGCAACCTTTTGAACACTTGCCATGAAGAAATTATGTGTGTCACCTGCTCACCTATGCACGTGTGCACTTGGAACCTGCGTGTCAATTTTCAGCTCAATCGGATTAAGCGTTTGAGCGCGATCTAGAACATTATCATCATCATCATCATTTATTCATTCCATAAAAGCATTCCACAATACTGAGGAACATGTCAAATTTTACAATCATAATTTACCGGACGATAAAACCGCTCTGATTAATTAAAAGAAAAAAAATAATTGTAATCAGAGGTGAGTACTTAAAGATAGTCAAATTTACAAAATAATTAATAATCAAACAATAAATAATAATCAATAGAATGAAAAAGAAAAATTCTGAAACATGCGTATTTAAAAAAAAATTCAATAAAATCTAAAACTTAGTATAGTCATAATATGGTTATTTATAATCAAGCAATTGTGGACGCAATATCATAAAAGTCGTCCAGTTTGTAAAGGGCATGTTTGACTAACTGATTTTTCAAGCAGATTTTATATGCTGCCATCTCAAGTCTTCACGTTGATGACGGCAAAGCATTGAACAATTTAAAACTTACATATATATATATATAAATGTTTTTTGATATTTAGTCAAGCGTACTTTAGGCAATAACACATTGTTTTTATGTCGCGTATTATGGCTATGTCGATTGGAGTGAAGCTCGCAATTTAAAAAGATATTGTAATTAGGGCTTGGTATTAAACCACTAGTTTATTATCGCGCGACTTATTCGTCGCCGCACAGGTTGGCAGGGAAAGTGGACAGTCAAATTGATTATACGCCAACCTTACAATTTATCCAGGATTTTCATGAGCGGTGTTGAAAAATGATCGTGGCGCCGGAATGTCGATTTCCAATAAAATACAGCTTTGGTGTTGCCCGTTTATTGATCCACTGACCGGTTACATACAGTTTTCGATTACTTTAATACAAGTTCAATTTTTCACTAAGAACTATGTTACAATATTAGGGCTTTATGCCCGAGCCTCGTGCGCTCGTCTGGAAATCAATTTTCTAACTGACCCCATATTATTTCCCGTCGAAAATTTGACAGTTCGAAACTCAAGAAATGTCGGCCATTTTAGATTCCACGACACTCAAGTATTGTCTCTGAATACAAAAATGTATGGAAGTTGCCCCCCTTAAGGGCACACTCGAGTAGCCTACTTGAGTGCTTACTTAAGTATGGTTTCTGAATAGTAATCTGACAAGTTAGGACACACTTGAGTTGAGGGACCCCTTGAGTGTCGACTCTGAATACGGCTGTCACTGTATCCTGTTTTACGTCTTTGCGTTCGGCGTTCGGCGGCGGCTACAAATTTCACGCGGTAAATTCGTTTTCTATCCTATTTATAATGTCAAACAACCGCGATAGTCTTCGATTTGTCAGTATGTTTGTTTCGGTCAAATCTTGCAAGCTGAATTAGAACCACTTCCCCTTATCCTGTGAAATTTATTTTTTATTTTATTTTATTTTATTTATTTAGGTAAGTAACAGCATGAACTTATTATTAGATACGTAATTCTAAAAAAAAATATGTTCTTATGCCAATTATAACTTACGCCGTTCAAAATTATTTGAAAAATATTTTATAAACTAAATTATGAAACAAAAAATATAATACATCCGTAAATATTTATTATTTGAGAGAAAACGGTCTGAATGTATTTGTTTTCATTTGTACACCAGATGACCGAGTTATATTCAAGTATGCTATGGACTAAACAATTATATAATAGAAACATTACATGAATATTATTAAACTGTTTGCATGAACGAAAAACAAAACCGACCATTTTGCTAGCACGATTGCAAATATTTGTAATGTGTACACGGAAATTCAACTGCGTATCAAATGTAATTCGCAGGTCCCTCACCTCGGTTGACCTTTTTAAAATTGACCCGTTTATTGTGTTTGGGAAAAAGCAAGGTGTTTTCTTCTTAGTGATGGTTGAAACAGAGCACTTGTTAGTGTTGAATTCCATGTCATTGACAGAGCCCCATCTTGAAAGTGCATCTATATCTTGCTGTAATATTTCCGCTTCTCGAGCATCTGTTATTTGATGAAAAATTTTCACGTCATCACCAAATAGTGAGCAGTGACTATATTTTACAAATTATGCTGCCTAACGCTTAAGATAAGATTCATATCGTAGGTAATTATCTCTTATGCGGAATTTGCGGAACATCTTAGATTTCAATACGCTAAGAAGTGTCTACTTTGCTGTCTGCGAGTCGGTTATTCGATATGGCATCGTAACTTGGGGCTGTGCGGCAAAAACGCTTCTGGCCACCCTTTACAAAGCGCAAAAGGCTATACTGAGGGTGATCAATAAGAAACCCCAAACATATTCTTCCGATGACCTTTTCCGACAGTATAGAGTGTTGAGTGTGTGAAAAATGTTTATGCTGGTAACTCTCACTAAATTCCAGAGTGAGTTAGGAGAACAGAAAAAAAGCCAGCAATCTCGTGTAACAAGAAGATCGACAAAAACAAATTTTGCAGTACCACTCAGGAGATCCGCTTTTGGCCAATCCAGTTTCTCTTATCTTGCCCCCAAATTTTATAATTGCTTACCACCAAACATTAGAGACATTAAAATTTCATATAAATTTAAAAATAGTTTGAGTGCCTACCTCTTAAATTGTACAAATGCAGATATTGAACACCTTATTAAATAATTGAATCTTTATAATAAAAACATAATAGCATATGTAGTAATATAAATTGATGATTTCTAAATGTAATTTTATTTTAATTTTAATTTTATTTTTTGTGAATTTATTTTGTATATTATTAATACATATTAATACTTATTAATACATATATAAATATATATTAATTTTTATCATGTTATAAAATAAAATAATATTGACAATTTTCATGACATTTTCTTCCGAATTTTTATTAGGTAATATTTCTGTTACATTAAGTATGATTTTGTTTATTTATATAAATATAATATTACAGATTTCTTAGGATAATTAAAATAAATTGTCTACCTTGGAACAGGCGGCTGCTAAGTTAGGTTAAGACTTTTGTATATTGAATGTACTCATAATTTGAACTCAATAAATAATTTGAAATTTGAAATTATGACTCCTAGATATTTCATTTCCTTCACTGGTTTCATTTCACTAGGAATCAACTTTCGGGCGCTCCTGGAACGTTTGCGCACCGTGCGGCGTCAGCCAATCGTCTGTGCATTCTGACTGGTAGTCGGGGGAGTCTGGAAACGGCTTCAGTTCCTACAAAGCGGAGGCGGTTGTTTACCTTGTGGCAGTCACTCTTGAAACGACCGTTCGGCTACCCGATACCGTGTGAACAGCCGGGCAAAGGATGCCGTTGTCTCTTATAGATTCGGTAGAAACCGAATCACCACTACACAAGGGAGAGAAGCGACTTCAAATCTGTAACCAGTCGGGAGGCCGGAGAAATCTGGACATAACAGGTTGGTCTGCACGCTGGGTTAACCACCCGGTGCCGGGCGGTAAGGATTGTCATTGTCTACGTCTTGTACGCTCATCCCACGGCTGAAAAAACGATCACATATCGTTATACCAGCCTGGGGTGACGAGTATCCTAAGCAGCGTGGGTGAAGGTTTCACCTGATGTCATGCCACTCTTGAAATGACCTTCTGCCACTCGACCCCGTGTGGCACTACGGGCAAAGAACGCCCAGGTCCGCGATAAATTCAAACTGAATTACCGCTGTAATACAACAGGTAGAGATTGCGTAAGCGACTTCGGTTCCGTGACCAGGCGGGAGGACGGAGGTATCCTGAAGGTTAATTCCAGATGGAGATATCCTGCCAAAACTGGTAGTTAGGGGGTGAGGCTGCCCGCTGGATACATTTGCCGGTGCCTCGCCGTAAGGCGTTGATCTCTAACTGGTTGCTTGTGAAGTAGACAGTAGATTGTCTTGTCCCCAAGTCTTCTACGCCTATCCCACGGCTGAAAGAACGATCTATATCGTTATACCAGCATAGGGTAGCGGGTTCGCCCGTTGTAGTAGATACCGCCGAACTGTTAAGAACTGGTTACAATTATGAAAAAGTACACGATTATGAAATGAAATGAAATGAACTGAGACTGTGCTGTGCTGAGAGAACTGAACTACACATCGATGTACAGCTACGACCCGAAAACAAAGCAGCAATCGATCATTTGGGTTTTGATCGTGTAATCACGAGGAGGCATAGATTCACGCTTGCGAATGGTTAAATTAAAAAAAATATATATTTTTTAATCAATGCATTTTATTAAACGATTTTTTTTGTATTATTCGGTTTCCATGGCCAGTATTCCGTGATCGTGTGCCAGAGTTGTTATTTTCCGCGACGCATTTTAGAAGAATTTTTGCTCGTCCGCGAAGAAGAAGAAGAAGAAAAAGAAGAAGAATGGAGTGTTATCTGAAGAACAAAGAAAACAATTTGATTAATACACTTCTTCAATTGTTGCAACTCAACCTCCCAATATCTAAGAGAAGACAGGTTGTATAATCAGGCAAATAAATGACCGTGGGGTTTGAAGAGAAAGTAATGATCTTCCTTACAAACCTGTTGATAGAAATGCCTACACTTCGCAGTAAGAATTAACAAAATCACTACCAGAAAATGCGTATTATATGTACCTGCATAATAAGATATATTAATATGAAGGTTGAAAGTTGCAGAGCAGCTTTTCTAGGTTTCATATAATAAACAAAAAAAATCCATTTTCTTGTGAGGGACCACCCCTCACTAGACTCCAATTGCTCGTGAGTGAGGGTGTGGTGTCATCAGGGGTTTTCTCCGTAGTAAAAGTCGTCTTGTTGCAGTTGAAGTAGTTTATTGCAGAAGGTATTTGATGCTTGCCAGTTGTAACGCTTCGAATGATAAGTCGCGGTGTGTGTAGATAGTGTGAAGTGACTGCTTGATGATGATGATAGCGAGGTATAAGCGCGGCGGTTGTCGACTCGAAGATGATGAAGAGCGCGAGTACTTGTGAACGATGCGGTTGACTGCCGCTAGAGGATGATGAATAATAATCGATCGAATGTATGGGTTTATATAGCGCGTTAAATGATGCAATACCGTGGCGTGTGTGGAGTGAGTATGTCCGATTGAATCGATTAGGAGAAATGATATTAGTCATCGGCTGTGTCTGCATTAATTGCCGAAATTATATAGAATTTAATGCTAGTTGACGCGTGTAATATTAAGTGTGTTTGCAGTTATGGATTTCTAGAATCTAATTCTTTTGTTGACTCAATATGTTGGGCGAAGTACCAACATTCTCAAATAAAATTGTTCGATAACTTATCAAATTATCTTATACAGATTGAGTTTTCAATTAGTGACACCCTTGTTGGAGTGGGTGAATCAGTACGAGCAAATGAGCAACCTTCAATAGACATTCTTATCCATTAATTTTCGTAGGCAAAATCAATGTTTTACAGTAACTAATTTTTGAATAAATAAATAAAGTAAATGAACTATCATGATTTTGTGACGTATTTAAATATAGGGATCTCTATTTACTAGATTAGTTCATTGTATTATATAATACTAGCTGACCCGTGCCCACTTCGTTGGGCTGTACATCTTTTTACTTGTGAAGAAATTATGCGTGTGGTTTGGTTAGTACTGAGTACTATGATTTATCTCCTGACTGCCAAAAGAAGGGTTATATTTTTACATACCTATGTCGTATTATCTATTTAACTATTTATGCAGTAAAAGGGAGAAGTCTTTTGTTTTAAACACTCGAGACGATAAATTTACTTATTTTGATAATAATTCATAATTGTTGATAAGATAACCAATAAACATGACCTAACGATTAAAATTATTTTTTAAATATAAATTACTACTGTTTGTTACTTAAATATAAAAGTTAGACATATGCTGTCGCTGACTATTTTGTAGGCATTATCAAGCTCTACAACTTTTCTCTAGAACTTAATCATATATCTCTCATCGTTCGTTAGAAACGTTTTCGTTCGACCTTTTTTTCCGACTTACTTTAGAAATCCGACTACTACGAAAAAGTCTTTTCATTTTTCAGATTATTATATAGCCTATGACACTCACAAATAACGTGGCTTTCAATTGGTAAAAGAATTTTCAAAATCGGGTTAGTACATCCAGAGATTACTTCCTACAACCTCACAAACTTTACCTCTTTATAATATTAGTATAGAAGTATAGATTTAAAAAAAAACTAAAATAAGTAGGTATTTACGTTCCAAAAATAAGGTACTTACGTTCCATTTTGAGAGCTGTTTTCAAGTCGACGGATCGCAGAAAACTGATGCTATTACATTGCCAGTGTGTAGTTTATATAGTAAGTGACAATATGCAATAAAAATATTTACTATTAAGTTTTCACTGTAATATGAAAACAAACTTAATTTATTGTAATTATCAAGCAATTATTGATAAAAACATGTTTTTATCTTTAGGCGCTTGGGAGCTGTCAACTACTACGGGTTAACCCGCCATCCCAGGAAATTATAACGATATTGGATCATTTTTTCAACCGAGGGGTGAACGCAGAGACTTAGGGACATCACAGTTCACCGTCTAGCTACTCTTAGCGAGGCCTTGGAATCAGGGTTGTAATTCGTACTATAATTTCATGCCATATATTATCACAAGATCAAGATAGTACGCAAAAGTACCATCTTGAAAAAAACGTATTTATAACGCATATGCGGATCAATTCTACGTTTTGGGTGGTATAGTTGTAGAGATATCTTGAAATTAAAGACGCTTGCAGCCACCTCGAAATACCTAGGTCACCGTATAACGGAAGGCGGCGCGGGTGGCGAGGAACAAGACTCGTACATCTAGGAGATGGGTAGCTTGGATCTGAGGGGGATGTCTTGCACTATGCATCTAAAGGTAGCGTCTAAAACGGCAAATAAACGCCACTCCGATTCAAAACTTTACTGGAAGCAAAGCCGCGGGTAACAGCTAGTAAATAATAATCGCTGTGGAGGCTGTAGCAGAAACCGGCTACGAATAAATCATCATCATCATCATCCGATATCGCCCTTCCGTCAAAACACCTGAAGATGATTAAAATTTTTGAGACTTTATCAGTAATTGCAATAGCCATTAAGATAATTTAACTACGCCTTCATATTACAAAGAAAACAACTAATTAGTAATTAAATTGCTTGGATACTGTTTATTAGGTACTATATAAACTACAGAACGGCCATGTAATAGCACCAGTTTTCTGCGATCCGTCGACTTGAAAACAGCTCTCAAAATGGAAGGTAAGTGCATTAATTTTTATAATTCTTTATTTGGTCATGCCTTCTCTCAAATCAAAATCAAACAATCAAAATTAAAATGTTTTCGTACAGCCAACCTTCGCGGAACTGTAAGATTTAGGTGCCAATAGATAAAATTTTAAAAAAAGCTTATTACATAACAAAAATCAATCAAGTAACAAAAATTGCAAATTAGGATTTAAAATATTCGCAAGGAGCGAAGAATATGAGAGGATAGGATAAGACGTAGGATAACTAGGAACTTAGGGATGTTAAATGCTTTTTCAGAGACACTTGAAAATTAGAAACCGTTGGTGCCTTTCTGATATTTTACGGGGGGAGCTAACGGGCCCATGATGAGGTGGCCACGATGACCCATGTGTTCAGGGTCGGTCACACTCACGGGTCAACACCCATCCGATGGCCTCCACGCATGGGGTGCGAACCTGGGTAGGACACTGGGTCAACCAGTCTCCCCTGGGAATCATACCTCTGGCGCTCCTGGACGGTCTGCGCACCGAGCGGCGCAAGCCAATCGACTGTGCTCTCCGACTAACAGTCGGGGGAGTCTGGGAACTGTATTGTTTCCTATAGAGCGGGGGTGGTTGCATACCTTACGGCGACTGCTCTTGAAATGACCATTGGCCATCCGATCCCGGTTCAGAGTCGGGCAAAGGACGCCTTGGTCCGCGATAGATTCAGCGTACACCGTTTCACCGCTTCGTAAGGGAGAGGACCGCGCAAGCGACCTCGAACTCGGAACCAATCGAGAGACCGGAGAAATCTGGTCACAATTGGAAGCAAGGGCGCGAGTGTCGGCCCGCCAGGTAACATTACTGGCTATCTCGCGGTAAAGGCGTTGGTCTCTTGCGGGTTGTGACGTAGCTAGATGTTGGAGTGTATTGTCCAAAGTCTTCTACGCTCACTGCAGGGCGACAGAACGAAAAATCGTTAAAACGTCCTGTGGTGACGGGCTCGCCCGTTGTAGTTGACAACGCAAGATGATATTTTACGGGAGCTGGTTCTATAGTCTAGCTGCATGAACGGTGAAGGAAAATGTAAAAAAAAGAAGAATTATGTGTAGAAATCGCAGTTTTACTATCATGATTGGAACGGAGTGGAAGACCATTATTTCCTAAGTGATTGAATGGTTCGGTTAGATAGGAGGAAACGCCCAACAAGCACAAAAGCCAAAAAAGAAGTGCTGAATATAGTTTTAAGTTGAATAAAAGTCATGTAAAGGCGTTCAGATTAACTCTAATTTTATTTTTTTAAATTTTATTATTATTATTATTATTATTAAGGAAACATACAGCTGTTACAAT
Organism: Micropterix aruncella; assembly: GCA_944548615.1. NCBI lineage: Eukaryota > Metazoa > Arthropoda > Insecta > Lepidoptera > Micropterigidae > Micropterix > Micropterix aruncella. The sequence continues at coordinate 605,686 of OX155977.1, read as the reverse complement.
AACTTTGGTATGTCTCTCTATTAAGGCTCCCTTCCGAGTTGACGCGACTAAAAATTTAGATATTTTTGCAATGCCACGCGCCCGCGCGCTTTCGACATATACATAAAGATGTATAGGTATACCGCGGCGATAAGGGAATACGTCCCACCGTTGGCAGTGGCCAATTACGAATGACGATTGCGGCTTCGCGCGTCGTCTAATATAGTCGATTTGGCTCTTCAATTATAATATAATAAATTATCACATGAATAGTTTTTTATAAAGTAAAAATTAGATTACAATAATAAAATAACTTAGGATCACTGTGTTATTTTTATATCACTCGAAAGTATCTCTATTAAATAGAAAAAAATAAGTTTGGCCATAACATTTCTGGAAATTACGAAATTTCAAACATTTTTTTCTTATATTTTTTGGATGGAAGTTTCAAAAACTGTCTTAGTACTATGCAAAAAGACCATACGCTGGTGTCAATAGTATTTTTTTAATACTGAGAATCATCTCTAAGTTTTTCAAAAACTAAAGACAAATCTCGCTCGTTTTTATTTTTTTTGGAAAACAGTAACAGAATAAAGATAATGTAATTAAATTATGGAAATAATTTACTAATTTCGTTTTAGCGAAATGATAGCTTAAGGACCGGGTTTTTGAAATCTATTGTATTTATTTATTTATTTATTTTATTTATTTAGTACTTTATTCATTTTTTTTAAACATATAGCCACATTATTACCAATGTTACAAAGTAACTCGGAAAAATTTTACACGCAAATGTAGCAAATGGTCAGTGCCCACCTAACTAGGACTGTAATGTCCTGTATCTAGGCGGGTCAGAGTAAACAATTAAAATTAGCGATTTAATTTATAAAGAACTAAATTGACTAACGTTTTATTTTTAGAAATAGTAAATGTACCTAATTAAAATTTAATATATAAATTAATAAGTATTAAAATTCTTTTTGTGTTCTCACAACCAGGCCACAGAATTATGCTTCATATAGCTTTTGGCCGCCACGGCCGGCAATGCCTCTTAAGTTAAAAACCCTCAGCTATGTAAATGTGTCATTTAAAGCAATTTGGCTTATATTAGCTTTTAGTCATATAATTTTGTCGTAAAAACCCTTTTAGTCGAATAGGGGTGGTATAATCGCTATAGAGCATACTAATTAATAACCATTATATAAGTAACAGCTATATAATAGTTCAACTCGATCACCGATTGACATTTGTCGAACACATACAAGGTATTGTCAGTAAAGCGTTAAAAACCTTGGGCTTCATTAGTAGGGTCTCTAAGTCGTTCTCTGACCCGACTTTATTCAAAACCCATTATTTTGCATACATCCGCAGCGTATTAGAGTTTGCATCTCCGATCTGGAATCCGCAATATCATGTATGTAAGGAGAGAATAGAAAGCGTCCAAAAACGATTTATGAGACAATTAAACTACCGTCAATGCTTGGGACTGAACACGTACGAGGAGAGGATGAATAACTTCAATATTACATCATTGGAGAACCGCCGTATCACGGCAGACATGGTATTATTACACAAAGTTATCCATAACAACGTGGACAACCCGTATTTCATACATACTCTATCTTTTCACGTTCCACCACGCGTGGCTCGCTTTCCCCGTACCTTCGAAGTCCCGCGCGTCCGTACTAGGTATGCCCAGAATTCCATCATGTACCGCTTAATGTCAACTTACGATAATCATTTCCAGAATATCGACCTATTTAACATGAAAGAGAATAAATTTAAGCAAAGCATATACTTAAAATTAATCGAAAATGCGACATAGACATTTCTCATGGGATACTATTGTCTTAGGGACTACTTGGTTTTTCGTTCGTTGTTCTTTAACTGTATATGATAGGTTTATATGATGGAGTAATTTTTTCTTCATTTTCTTAACTTTTCAAATTTTTATTTTTTGTACTGCACATTATTACTTAAAATCTAATAACACCCATTCCTTCCTTTTCCTTTCCTTTTCCCCTCCCAACCCCCACAGAATGCACTGTGCGTATTGGAGACTTAACTAACTAAAACTATTGTTGAAAGCATGTCATCGGCCAGAAATATTGTATTTAATGTAATTGTAATATTTTTTGTAGCACTGTATGTTTTCCCTGTTAAATAAATAAATAAATAAATAAATAAATAAATAAATAAATTACCTTTATAGAACAAACAAAACAAAAACTACTACATTACCCTTACTCGACCAAAGGCTGTATAAAGGTTACAAGACCCACCCTTATACAGCTTATAGTCATATTGAGCCTTTGATTGCGTCCAAACCGATCTTCTACTTGCAAAATTAGACTATTATGGCATCCGAGGTACGGCAAATAACCTATTCAAGACTTATCTGCAAAACAGAATGCAAAAAGTGGAAATAGCCAATATTGGCAGAGATCTAATCGAGTCCGTAGCAACTTCCGAAATACTTACTGTCAATATTGGAGTACCCCAAGGCTCAATTCTTGGACCGTTGCTTTTCATTATTTACATAAATGACCTGAGTCCAAATCTATCTAAATGTGAAGTCACCCAATTTGCAGACGATACTAGCGCTGTAGTTGAAGCTGACAACATAAATACGCTCACTGCCAATCTCAATACATCTCTTGGTGAACTTGATGATTGGTTTAATGCGAACAAGATGTCTCTAAATATGTCTAAAACTGTTATTTTAAATTTTAATAGCAAGACATCATCTATAAAAGTTAACTACCCGGTTGAACTTGCGGAATCAGTTAAATTCCTCGGACTACATCTGGATGCAAAGATGTCATGGAATCTACATATAGAGCATGTTAAGTCAAAACTTTCGTCAGCCTGCTATGCTCTATTACGCATCAGAAATTGTTTGGAGAGAACTGAAGTAATATCGGCCTATTACGCGCTAGTTGAGTCACACCTGCGCTATGGTATTCTTTTATGGGGTAATGCAGCACACATCAACAGTGTATTCACTCTCCAGAAAAGAGCCATACGTGCGATAGTAGGTATTGGTCCACGGCAGTCATGTCGTGAACACTTCCAAAAACTAGGGATATTGACCGTATATGCAATTTTTGCTCAAGAAGCTCTTTGCGAATTCTATTGCAATAAGAGCTCGGCCATATCCCACGAGGAAGTACATCGGCATGACACCAGGAATAAAACCCTGTATCTCCAACCGTTCGTAGCACGTACTGCCAAGTTCCAGGCGACTAGTCGATACTTAGGCCTCAAACTTTTCAATAAATTGCCCGAAAGATTAAAAGAAATTAAAAACATCGATATTTTCAAGAGATCCATCCGAGTCTATCTGCTTAAAATCAACATGTATGCCCATAACGACTTCTTAAAATATTTTGAAAATACATAGCATCGTATCTACCCATTTAATCTAATACATATTATTTACCGTTAATTGTTTTGTTGTAAACTGTTATCATATAGTCTATGTTTTTGTAAATTGGTAAGTTTAAAACTATATATTGTATATCATCTCTTGTCTAAATTGAGTAACTAATTTAAGATTAATTACTGTCATTCCTACACAATTGTATGGTTGTATTGGAAATAAATACCTTTTACCTTTACCTTTACCTTTACCTTATATGACCTAAATTACGCAGCTTATAGTTTTATAAAGGCTATATTAAAGTTGCAGGTATTACATCTAATCAAAGCGGCCATTTTTTCTCGATTTTTTATAACCTAAAATTTTTATATTATATTTTAAAGGCATTTTAAGTCATAAAATACACGTATTATAGGTAAATTCTATTTCAGAGTGTGTGAACAATCCCCAGAAAGCTATTTTTACTGGAAAAATAAAATTAATTTACAAAAAAACTTTAAACCATAATTGTGTACTAAAATTGAGTTAAAATGTTAATACTTTGAAGGCGCGTTAAAATTTTGTTAAAAAATGCTACATATTAGTAGACATTAGTAATTCTATGTTTGCGGAGGCAAATGATCATGCAGATTCCTTTCGTTACCATTCTATATCATTTTAAGGCATTACCATACTAGAAGTTGTTATAAAGTATCAATTGGAGACACTTTTGCAACTGCTGGCTATATAAGAGTGGCTAATACCACCAAGATAGCCGTTATGACCCCTATTCAGCCACTATTCAGCTAAAAGCCGTATAAAATGCGCCTAATCCGGTCATATAGCAGTATTATGACCTTTAATATGACTGCTATATGACCAGTTTTTGTAACTAAGCGCTGTAGCGATAACGTTTTCCTCGACGTTATATTTATTTATTTATTTTATTTATTTATTTTTAGGAAAACCAACAGGTAATTATAATTTAAAAAAAAGACGGAGTAAGATAACAGAGAGCCAATTAAAGGTTTCACGTTTAAGTAACGTTGTAGAAACATATGTGATCTTTCAATTTATTTTATTTTATTTTTTTATTTTAATTTTAAACCAGTTGATAGTTCCTACACTTGGTTATGTCAAAAGTAATAAAAATAACAAGTATAATATAAATACCTATTAAGGTATCAGATATGAACGTCGGTATTGCAAGGTATGAACGTTGAACATCCAAGCGCAGATTTTCTAGGTTATATATGTAGAGGAAACAACATTTTCCAATATTTTCAATCAAAATTCTTAAGTAATTTCGTAAAATTTTCTATCTGTTTTCTATACAATCCTAAGTACTAAATAATCAAACGAATATTGGATAATTTCACAAATTATCATACGGGAAGATGTTTTAAAGAAAAAACACAAATACAAAGAAATCAGTAATAATAACATTATAGTCAATAAATAGTTAGAAGACGAAAAAAAACGCAATTGTAAAATAGTCAATAATAGAAAGAATAAGGAATAATAATAGTCAAGTAGGTCAATAGAGCTGCGAAAAACTGATATTGTCGAAATCCTCAATGCTATAAATGGGGTTTTTAGTCAAAATACCCTGTACCTTTTTCTTAAAGTGAACCTCCCCAAGGCCCCTGATGTTTAATGGAAGTTTGTTGTAGAATAAGTAAGATTGGCAGAGAAAGCTATTCCGAACCTTACTAAGACGCACCTTAAAATGACGAAAGTCCTCTTTATTTCGCGTATTATGCGAATGAATATTTGAGTTAGTTGAGGTAGTCTCGATATTTTTCTCGTTTTTAATCAATTAAAGCTATTGATTAAAAATGCATTAAAAATTATTTAACAATTAATGCTAAAGAATTCATTGTTCAGCCGCTGCCTAGCTGAGTTAATATTCGTACAGAATAGATCAAAGTCAAAGCAATAAGCGTAAATAGCCAATTTGTGCTACTTGGGCTACGATTGTTAAAGAATTGACGTACTTATTCCAATATTTTAAGCCTATTTAAAATATATAAAATGAATATTACCAATTGACGCAGTTGTTTCAGCGGCTTTGCCCGCATTAAAATTGCACTCAGTCCCGAAACAAATGTATAACTCAAATTGTTTTCTTTGTTTTTCAGGTAACAAGCCATTCTTCTTCTTCTTCTTCTTCTTTTTCTTCGCGGACGAGCAGAAGTTCTTCTAAAATGCGTCGCGAAAGATAACAACTTTGGCAAACGATCACGGCATACTGACCATGGAAACGAAATAATCTAATATTATATTTCTTTTTATTTTATTAAAATGCATTGATGAAAAAGTAAATATAACTTTTTTATTTTGTCCTTTAAAAGGGTCAAGCACTGTGACGGCATATATTTATTTATTTTATTTTATTTTATAAAATTATCCAAAACAATACAATTGATTTTTGCGAAGCAGATAAGATTGCATTTGTGTGGATTTTATCCCCCCACTAGATTGTATATCTGTTCTGGGGTGATAGTATTTAAGACTTCACTTTAATCATAGTGACTTCACTTTCTTTCTTTTTTTTTTTTTTATACAGAAAAAGGCCCCTAATTACATCATCAATATAAATTATTGCTGGAACAGACATCCGTTTTCTTATACGATAGTCGGATCCGATAGTCGGATCCGATAGTCGGACCAGACTATCGGAAAGAATTCTTGCCATACATTTGTTTTGACCATTCAATAAACGTCCAATCCTATAATCGGATGGGTTGTGTATTGAATGTTCAAACAAGCGTATGGCAAGAGTGACTTCCGTATCCAGTAAATTAATAGTTAAAAAAAAACACTAAAAACACGCTTTATACAGGCACCTATGTCAATATTTACGCTATTTACTCTCAATATTTACAAGTCAATATATAATAGGTTTGTTATAACCTTGAAACCTGATCGTGTTCAAAGTCGATTACGTGACCTTTCTCACAAGTGCAAACACGACTATGATACGATATTCCATCATGGAATTCCAGTTCCTGTCTTCCGGCTTCATCATCAGACCTTGAAACCTAATCGTGGTCAAAGTTCATTCCGATACTTTTCTAACAAGTCCATGAACACAGCTATGATACGATTTTCCATCATGAAGTTCCAGTTCATATCTTCCGACTCCATCATCAGATCAGTTCGACAGTACCATATTATTGTATTGTCATCAGAACTACATACAGCTGCCAATTTTTATGACGCTACGATCCTTGGAAGATGGTTAAATTAGTTACCTTAGATTCCATTACATAGTTTTTTACATACAGGTCGACCTAATAAAAGCGTGTTAAAAATCGGACGTGTGTTGACGGCCTTAACCCTTTTGTACGCACACGTTTTTCGTCGTGAAACCTTAGGGGCTCTCTAGATGATCAAGCATGCTTTTCAAGCATCGCGTCGCGGGCTGGGAAGGGATCGTAAACCGCAGGAAATATGCAAATATTTCTTTTTTATATTTAACAAAAATGCTTATTTTGTAGTTTATACCAGGGAATCAGGTCACTCATCAATCAATTACGTCTAATTAACCTGACTTCCTGGTATACAACTACGAAATTATTGCTTGATCGTTTAGAGAGCCCCTTACAGTTGTTTCGCCGTGTCTATGGGCGGTCGTCAGTGGGGTATGAATCACTATGGAAGCTTGTCCACGGAAACTGCGGAAAAACGGCACGGCGAGCCGTGCTTATCCAAGGCAAAATTTCCCAGGCCACGAAGAAAGGCCACGACGACCCATTTGTTCAGGGTCGATCACACTCACGGGTCAACACCCATCCGACGGCCTCCACGCATGAAGTGCGAGCCCTGGAAGGACTCTGGCCTGACGGCTAGTTTTCCCCAGGAGTCAATCTTCTGGCGCTCGGTGGAGCCTGGAAACAGTCGGGGGAGCCTGGAGAGCGGGGGTAATTGTTAACCTTATGGCGACTGCTCTTGAAACAATCATCGGCTACCCGATTCGGGGTGATGAGCCGGGCAAAGGATGCCGTGGTCCGCGATAGATTCGGTAGACATCGTTTCAGCGCTGCGTAAGGGAGAGGACCGCGCAAGCGACCTCAAACTCGTAACCAGTCGGGAGACCGGAGTAATCTGATGCAACTGGTAGTAAGGGTGCGAGTGTCGGCCCGCTGGTTAACATACCTATCTCGCGGATAAGGCGTTGGCCTCTTACGGGCATGTGGCGGAGCTTGACGGTGGACTGTTTCGTCCTAAGTCTTCTGCTCTCATCTCACGGGAGACAGAACTATCATTAGTCGTTCTGTCTCCCTGGAGTGAGCGCAGAAGACTTGAGGACAAGACAGTCCACCGTCTCGCTACGCCACAAGCCCGTAAGAGGCCAACGCCTTAACCGCGAGATAGCCAGTAATGATTACCTGACGGGCCCGACACTCGCGCCCTTACTTCCAATTGTGACCAGATTTCTCCGGTCTCTCGATTGGTTTCGAGTTCGAGGTCGCTTGCGCGGTCCTCTCCCTTACAAAGCGGTGAAACGGTGAATACCGAATCTATCGCGGACCATGGCGTCCTTTTCCCGCCTCTTACTCGGGATCGGATGGCCAACGGTCATTTCAAGAGCAGTCGCCGTAAGGTACGCAACCACCCCCGCTCTATAGGAAACAATACAGCTTCCAGACTCCCCCGACTGTTAGTCAGAGTAAACGTTGTTGGAGTCTTTCTCGACATCTCCGGTGCTTTCGATAACGCGTGGTGGCCCATGATCCTGTGCAAGCTTCGAACCCGTCAATGCCCAAACAACCTCCTGAAAATTGTCAGGAGCTATTTCACTGATAGGTCGGTTATTCTGAGGTACGGTCCGACCAGCGTATGGAAAACCCCCTCGATGGGGTGTCCGCAAGGGTCAGTGCTCGGTCCCACCTTGTGGAACATCCTTTTCGACGATTTTCTGGGACTACCATACCCGGCGGGATGCGCCGTCAGTGCATATGCTGACGACGCTCTCCTACTGGTGGGTGGCAGAAGTCGCGCCGAGGTCGAGAGAAGGGTAGCTGCGTCGTTGGACCTCATCCTCGGGTGGGGCCAGCGTAACAGACTGACCTTCTCACCGGCTAAAACTCAGGCGCTTCTCCTGAAGGGGCGCCTCAAGCGTAAACCGGTCATCAGATTGAGCGGCCGCCCGGTATCCTTTCCGGAGTCTGTCCGGTACCTGGGGGTCGCGCTGACGGCGTCCTTTTTCTTCCTTACGCACGCGAAAATTGTAGCCGAGAAATCCCGGTCCCTCTTCTTTGCTCTCCGTGAAGCGAGCCGAGCCGACTGGGGAATTCGTTTCCCTGCGGTAAGGACGATATACGAAGGTGTCTTCGTACCACGTGTGACGTACGCTGCACTTGCGTGGACGGAGCACCACATCCCGGAGGCAACCCGAGTGGCTCTCTTGCGTGGGCAGCGCATCCCACTCGTGGCTATGACCGGGGCGTACAGGACGACGTCCACTCTCGCGCTACCTGTCATTGCGGGCGTCCTGCCCATCGATTTGGAGGTTTTAGAGCGTGCAGCTTGGCGCGGTATCGTCGGGACGGACCAGTGGTCTTTCATGGCCTCTCGGTTGACCCGGCGGGGTATCTAGCTGGGGAGTTTGCCCGCCTGATTCGTGCGGAATCCCTTCGTGTTTGGCAGGAGAGGTGGGATGCTGGCGGCACGGGCCGCCTCACCCACTGCTTCTTTCCGTCGGTAGAGGCGAGAATGAAAAATGCGTGTTTTCTGCGGTTCGATCACCATACCACCCAGCTGGTCGGGGGCCATGGGGAGTTCAAAGCCAAGCTGTCTGACTTTGGACTCTCCGGTGACCCCTGGTGCGTGTGTGGGCATGGACTTCAAACGGCAGAACACGTCATTTGGATATGCCCAAAGCTCTCGACCGCACGGGATGAATTGGTGCGTGAGGTCGGCGCGTGCGCCAAGCGCCTACCGATATGGTATGCGGATCTGGTCGAGTGTGGGCGTTGTTTCGGCGCGTTCCGATGCTTCGTGGAGAAGTGGGTTTCCCTTTGGGAGGAGTTGAGGCTTCCGGGAACCCCAGTTTTGGGGTCCCCCCCGACACCAGTGGCGTGATGCGAAGGCCACTTCCAGCCCGAAGTGCCCGTCTATGTGCCGTCACCCAAACCGCCCCCGCGGGCCCGTCCCCTGCCTGAGGACCTTGGTTAGGCCGTCCCCCACGAGACCGCCCCATGACCCATACGTCTACATACCCCCTCACTAACCACTTAGTCCCCCCGACATCCTGTCTGTGTTTGGTAGCCTGTCTTTGTTTAACTTTAATCTCTGCTTTGTGTTTATTTTATTATTATTTTTACGACTATTTCTTATCTTCTTTTGTTGTTATCTTCTTTTGTTTTTTATACTGAATAAATGGGTTTTCGGGGTGGTACGGGGGGGGGGGTGGCTACCTTTCTTTACCCCCCGCGCGTATACCCTTCTGGTACGCGCGGGGTGTCGTTGCATGATATCCCGGGCAGATAAGACGACCACCGTCGTTATAACTGCCCGGGCGGTGGGTGGGTTCTCCACCTTCACCTGCCGCCTTGAAACCACTAAACTGTTAGTCAGACTGATGCAGAAATGCATCAATGAGGGCCACTTTCCCACCTGCTGGAAGGCGGGTCTCCTGCGGGTGATTCCCAAGGGTAACGACAAGCCCCGATCGGATCCGAGGGCTTACAGGCCCATCACGCTCCTTCCCATTCTGGGCAAGGTGCTTGAAGCGCTTGTGCGTGATCGGCTGGAGGAGACGCTGTCTCCTCAGAACGAGCGGCAATTTGGATTTACCCGTGGGAAGAGCACGGAGGATGCCATCCTTTTTGCTAAGGACTGGGTCCGTGACTACGAGGGCCCCTACGTTGTTGGAGTCTTTCTCGACATCTCCGGTGCTTTTGATAACGCGTGGTGGCCGATGATCCTGTGCAAGCTTCGAACCCGTCAATGCCCAAACAACCTCCTGAAAACTGTCAGGAGCTATTTCACTGATAGGTCGGTTATTCTGGGGTACGGCCTGACCAGCGTAAGGAAAACCCCCTCGATGGGGTGTACGAAGGGATCGGTGCTCGGTCCCACCTTGTGGAACATCCTTTTCGACGATTTTCTGGGACTACCATACCCGGCGGGATGCGCCGTCAGTGCATACGCTGACGACGCTCTCCTACTGGTAGGTGGCAGGAGTCGCGCTGAGGTCGAGAGATGGGTAGCTGCGTCGTTGGACCTCATCCTCGGGTGGGGCTACCTAACAGACTGACCTTCTCACCGGCTAAAACTCAAGCGCTTCTCCTGAAGGGGCGCCTCAAGCGTAACCCGGTTATCAGATTGTGCGGACGCCCGGTATCCTTTCCGGAGTCTGTCCGGTACCTGGGGATCGCGCTGACGGCGTCCTTTTCCTTCCTTACGCACGCGAAAATTGTAGCCGAGTAATCCCGGTCCCTCTTCTTTGCTCTCCGTAGAGCGAGCCGAGCCGACTGGGGAATTCGTTTCCCGGCGGTAAGGACGATTTACAAAGGTGTCTTCGACCACGTGTGACGTACGCTGCACGTGCGTGGACGGAGCACCACATCCCGGAGGCAATCCGAGTGGCTCTTCTGCGTGGGCAGCGCATCCCTCTCGTGGCTATGACCGGGGCGTACAGGACGACGTCCACTCTCGCGCTACCTGTCATTGCGGGCGTCCTGCCCATCGATTTGGAGGTTTTAGAGCGTGCAGCTTGGCGCGGTATCGTCGGGGAGGACCAGTGGTCTTTCATGGCCTCTCGGTTGACCCGGCGGGGTATTGAGCTGGGGAGTTTGCTCGCCTAATTCGTGCGGAATCCCTTCGTGTTTGGCAGGAGAGGTGGGTCGCTGGCGGCACGGGCCGCCTCACCCACTGCTTCTTTCCGTCGGTAGGGGCGAGAATAAAAAATGCGTGTTTTCTGCGGTTTGATCACCATACCACCCAGCTGGTCGGGGGCCATGGAGAGTTCAAAGCCAAGCTGTCTGACTTTGGACTCTCCCGTGACCCCTGGTGCGTATGTGGGCATGGACTTCAAATGGCAGAACACGTCATTTGGATATGCCCAAAGCTCTCGACCGCACGGGATGAATTGGTGCGTGAGGTCGGCGCATGCGTCAAGCGCCTACCGATATGGTATGCGGATCTGGTCGAGTGTGGGCGTTGTTTCGGCGCGTTCCGATGCTTCGTGGAGAAGTGGGTTTCCCTTTGGGAGGAGTTGAGGCTTCCGGGAACCCCAGTTTTGCCCCCCCCCCCCGACACCAGTGGCGTGATGCGGGGGCCACTTCCAGCCCGAAGTGCCCGTCTATGTGCCGTCCCCCAAACCGCCCCCGCGGGCGCGTCCCCTGCCTGAGGACCTTGGTTAGGCCGTCCCCCACGAGACCGCCCCATGACCCATACGTCTACATACCCGTCACCAGCCACTTAGTCCCCCTGACATCCTGTCTGTGTTTGGTAGCCTGTCTTCTTCTATCTTTAATTTTTATTATATGTGTTTCTTTATAGTGTTTTTTTTAATTATTATTTTTACTTCTATTTTTATTCTGTGATTGCATGCATTTCAATGTTAAAATTTTCAATTGTTAATTTCGCTTGTATGCAATTGTTCGCTTGTATGCTTGTTTTTTTCCCCTTAAAACTGAATAAATGGGTTCTCGGGGTGGTACGGGGGGGTGGCTACCTTTCTTTACCCCCCGCGCGTATACCCTTCTGGTACGCGCGGGGTGTCGTTGCATGACATCCCGGGCAGATAAGACGACCACCGTCGTTATAACTGCCCGGGCGGTGGGTGGGTTCTCCACCCTCACCTGCCGCCTTGAAACCACTAAACTGTTAGTCAGAGTGGGGGGAGCTAACGGGGGAGCTAACGGGCCCATGATGAGTTGGCCACGATGACCCATGTGTTGGGTCGGTCACACTCTCAACACCCATCCGACGGCCTCCACGCACGGGGTGCGAACCTGGGTAGGACTCTGGAAACAGTTTCCCCTGGTAATCAAACCTCTGGCGCTCCTGCAAGGTCTGCGCACCGTGCGGCGCAAGCCAATCGATTGTGCACTCCGACTAACATATTGAGATGTCAACTACAACGGGCGAACCCGTCACCACAGGACGTTTTAACGATTCGTCGTTCTATCGACCTACAGTGAGCGTAGAAGAATTAGGACATAACAATCCGACGTCTAGCTACGCCACAACCACACAACCACAACAATTTAACATTACTAAAAGAAGTCTTCGATACCCAGACTCATTTAAAACACCTTTAGCAAAAAACTATACCGGAGTAAATAACGTAATCCCACGTATATGTCGTCTGTATAACAAATTTCATCTTGACAATCGCATCGATATATTTCATGATAGGTTATGCTCCTTCAAAGCGTCCCTCTTTAAAATACTGTAATTCTGGTATTTTTTGTTTTTTTCCTTTTTTTATACGTATTTTTTAAAAAAAAATCAACCATTGTTCATGCATTGTGCTAATTGTGTACTCATATCAAAAGGATATTGATGTAGTCATGTAACTGTAGTATATATATGTCACTGTATGTGTTGTCAATATTCTGTTTGGGTACCAAATAAATAAATTTAAAAAAAAAAAACCGTGAGAGTCCAACGCCTTACCGCGAGTTAGCCAGGAATAAACCCGGCGGGCTCGAGATACAAGTGCCCTCACTTCCAATTGTGACCAGATTTCTCCGGTCTCTCGATTGGTTCCGAGTTCGAGATCGCTTGCGCGGTCCTCTCCCTTACGAAGCGGTGAAACGGAGTACACCGAATCTGTTGCGGACCAAGGCGTCTTTTGCCCGGCTCTGAACGGGGATCGGATGGCCAATGGTCATTTCAAGAGCAGTCGCCGTAAGGTACGCAATCACCCCCGCTCTATAGGAAACAATACAGTTCCCAGACTCCCCCGACTGTTAGTCAGAGTGCACAATCGATTGGCTTGCGCCGCACGGTGCGCAGACCGTCCAGGAGCGCCAGGGGTTTGATTCCCAGGGGAAACTGACCGCGGCCAGAGTCCTACCCAGGTTCGCACCCCGTGCGTGGAGGCCGTCGGATGCCAACCCTGAACAGAATGGGTCTTTGTGGCCAACTCAGCAAGGGCCCATTAACTCCCAGTAGATGTGGACAGACAGAAATATTTCGGCCAAAAATTTGCGGATCAGAAGCGAGGTGTGGCGCGGGGTGTTGTTGCGATGAAAGAGGAAGCCATTGGCCTGTTTTCTTGCCCTCTTTCTCTTTGCTGTGTCTTGCAAACGTTCCAGTAGGCTCTTGTAATATTCGGAGTGTACAGCTGTTCCACTTGAAAAGAACCCTGATATCATTATTTAAAAATAATAAAGAGCATGTCCTTCACGTTTGATTTTTACTGACATGCCTTCGTAGGGCGAGGAGAGCCATTCGGTATATATTACGAACTCTGCATTTTCATCAGGTTCATTTCCATAGACCTATCTTGCAGCTCCAATTATAACATTGGCTATTACGTCCGAATCAGCTTCAGGACGATCCATCAGTTCCGTGCAAAATGATCCACAATTTTCTCTTCTGTTCGCCAGTAAAAAATCAGGAAACAATTTTCGCACATACTCTTGTCATTTGTAAAGTATCGGTTAAAATGCTTTACATGGTGTATCGGTTAAAGTATCGGTTAAAGTAAAAGTAAAGTATCGGTTAAAATGCTTTACATACAAGATGTTCATTGTGAATCGCCTGTTTGAGCGAATGTGTTTTATCAATATTTGCACGTTTTCGCCTATTTTGACGTTGAAGGACGTCTCGAGAGTAACTCGTCTTTAACCCTTCGAGTAGCGGCATAATTTCATCGCAGACCGAGGCAATTTCTTGCAATATCGCCGCGCTCGACAAAAAGTACTATAACTATGGAACTACTAAAGCAATCATAAAAAGAATATAATAGAAAAGAATAGAAAAGAAAATACGATACCCTACCCTTCTTATCGCGGGGTAAAAATTTAGTCGTCACTTCTGCCCGGGACAGTTTTGCGCGTGAAGTCGATGGCCTTGAGAAAAACGACCATAACTTTTAAACTACTATCGTAAAAAGAATAACTGTAAAATGATCGGATTGAAATTTGAAATATAAAATATTATAACCTTATATCGTCAAACAATTAGGATAATAATGAATAAATATTTAAAAAGTTGGCATTTTACGCAGCGCGGAGCGCCCTAACCAATATTGATTAGATACAATTTTAGCATTTGTAAGCGTCTAATCAAAAATGGTTAACTCACTTATGAAATTGTAAACGCTATCCTGATGTTTATTAGATTCTCTATCAAAGGTAATATTTCGTTTTGCTTATTTACATACCAAAATATTTATATATTAGCTCATAAAAACCAATTAAAATTTTTGATGATTCCTCGAAACAAATAACCTCATTAATTTACAAATACGCCGAAAACTCATATTTGAACGAAAAACAAAATAATATGTATTTTTTCAACTAATTAGGCAGACATTTTGCATTTTTAGATTTATTTATAGCAAAAAACTCAATAATTAATAATGACCCAATTTTTCAACTCAAAAAAAACAGGTAAAATTTGAATAAAATGTACATAACAACACTGAATTAGGTTGATAAAGTGATTTAGAATCAAATTTACTTACATATATATATTCATATTCCAACTGAAAACACTAAAAAACACACAAAAAAACTTCACAGTCCGATGTCCGCCATCGGCGACCAACCAGCGACGTTTGACAATAGAATTTTACAATAAATATCCGTTAAAATCACGTGCGACGTTATTATAGCGGCCGTTTATGTAGGTATCTATGGTAATAATAAGATATTTCGTATGGATTTTAGGATGCGTTCGAATAAGAAAATAATATTACTGTGCGCTCCGGGAGCAAACCGCCAATATTGGTATTACATAGCCAACGGTGTTCTGATGTGCAACCAAATTTGGTCGTTACGTAGCCGAAGGGTTAGCGACTCTTTTTTGATATTAAATTGTTCATATTATTTTTAACAGTCCTCAGATTCACCACATTATCGCCTTACACTGATTTTAGCATTTTATGAGCCTTTCTGGCACTATTTTGCAACTTAATATTAACACATTTTCGAAATACATGATGCGCGACAGACTTAAAAAACATGACCTTACTCTTCCGGGTCCAGTAGCACTGGCTGACAGGGCCTGGGACACTTGTTCAAACTTTGCACTAACTATCTCAAAGAGTCACGCTATCGCACGTGTTTTCTATACTTCTATACTAATATTATAAAGAAATAAAGTTTGTGACGTTGTAGGAAGTAATCTCTGGATCTACAAAACCGATTTTGAAAACTCGTTTACCGATAGAAAGCCACGTTATTTGTGAGTGTCATAAGATATATATTAACCCGAAAAATGAAAAGACTTTTTCGTGGTAGTCGGATTTGCAAAGTAAGTCGGAGAATAAGCGGTCGAACGAAAATGTTTCTAACCAACGCTGCCTTAACGACGAGAGATATATGATTAAGTTCTAGAGAAAACTTGTAAAGCTTGATAATGCCTACAAAAAAGTCAGCGACAGCATATGTCTAACTATTATATTTAAGTTACAAAAGTAGTATTTTTTATTAAAATAATAATTTAAATCGTTAGGTCTTTAATCGTTTATTATTTAGGTATTTAATCGTTTATTGGTCATATTTTTAACAATTATGAATTAATGTTGAAAATATGACCATTCTATGGCTTCGAAGGGGAGTGAATGGGTGGTAAGGTGGACGCTCACATGTGGCAAGACAGCTGTCCTAAACCTACCACAGCCGTTTCGTAAGTCCGGAATCCACTGCTCACCCCCCAGAAGTGTAAAAAAATAGTATTATGATGGGCCCGACTCCGGGCGGTGAATTCCATGGCAGCTCCGTTTGTATTTATTTATTATAAGTAAATTTATCGTCTCAAGTGACTCTTTTAAAACAAAAGACTTTTTCCTTTTACTGCATAAATGGTTAAAGAGATAATACGCTCACAAATAAGACACTCACAAGAAGACACTCACAAATAATGGTATTATAGTCAAATTGGCATGCAAATACATACACACGTATGCAGTAAAAATATAACCCTTCTTTTGGCAGTCAGGAAATAAATCATAGCACTCAGTACTAACCGAACCACACTCATAATTTGATCACAGGTAAAAAGTTTTACCGCCCAACGAAGTGGGCACGGGTCAGCTAGTATCAAATATTCATAATCAGCCGTTGCTGCTATGAAACTTGATTCACCGTATTTTTTTATCACACCACGTATAACGCTTTTTATTGAGCTACTGAACATAAGAGAATATTCATGAATGCTTGGAGATATAGCAAGAATACCGTCATATTAAATATAAGATAAAATTTATTAAGTGCCATCTATACGTTGCGTTTCGTAGTAAAATCCTAGTTGCCAAAGCGTAGTACGGCTTTGAGCAATTTAATGAATAGCATAATCAATGTTATAACGAAATGTGTAATCATTACAAGACGGCCAACGCTACTTCTCTTCACACAAAATAAATGTCACTTTTAACATGAACATCATAAATAGCTATTTCAGGTATCAGCAGACGGTGGCTGTACGGTAACGCGAAACAAAAGTGGCATCCTCCCTGCCGAACAACAACTTACAAACAGGAAATGTCGCCTCGTCGCCAGCCTGAATAGTAAGTGCTAGAATAGGCCTGTCACAGCCGACTAAACAATACACATGCTCACAATGGAACCGCACCGCCTTCGAGTTTCATACAAACACCTTTTGTTCGTCACCGAACAACTACGTAACTGTTGAATGCGCTCGGATACCGAACGCCAAGATTGCGTTCCGCAATATTAGTTAGTGTAACGACATTATACTAGCTCCTTACTGAAGTAGTACACACCGTTCTGTAAAATACATTTGAGACTAAACTGAAAACCATAGGGAAAAAGAAGGGCTGTCATTGTTTTAGTGAATTGAGTTAATAATAACACTTGCAAGCCCGAGGCGAATAGGTACTATAGAATCATATATTTGTACAACTAGAGCTGTCAGTTTTAACGATATTGGATCGTTCTGTCTCGCGTGAGATGAGCGCAGAAGTATCGGGACAAATAAATGAATAGTTAAAAAAAACACTAAAAACACGCTTTATTCAGGCACGTATGTCAATATATACACTATTTACACTCAATATTTACAAGTCAATATATAATAGGTTTGTTATAACCTTGAAACCTGATCGTGTTCAAAGTCCATTACGTGACCTTTCTCACAAGTGCAAACACGACTATGATACGATATTCCATCATGGAATGCCAGTTCCTGTCTTCCGGCTTCATCATCAGACCTTGAAACCTAATCGTGGTCAAAGTTCATTCCGAGATTTTTCTAACAAGTCCAAATACAGCTATGATACGATGTTCCATCATGAAGTTCCAGTTCATATTTTCCGACTCCATCATCAGATCAGTTCGACAGTACCATATTATTTTATTGTCATCAGAACTACATAGAGCTGCCAATTTTCATGACGCTACGATCCTTGGAAGATGGTTATATTAGTTACCTTAGTTTCCATTACATAGTTAGTTACATACAGGTCGACCTAATAAAAGCGTGTTAAAAACAATCCGCTGTATAGATACGCCACGTATCCGACAGAGGCCAACGCCTTACGGCGAGGCACCGGGAAAGGTTACCAGCGGGCAGCCTCGCCCCCTGTCTCCCAGTTTAGAAGGATATCTCCGTCTGGAATTAACCTTCAGTACACCTCCTGCCTCCTGCCTTATGAAGCGGTGATACTGTGTCTACCGATCACGGCATCCTTTGCCCGGCTTATTCACCCGAGATCGAGTGGGCGAATGGTCGTTTCAATAGCAGTTGCCATAAGGTTAACAACTACCCCCGCTCCATTGGAAACATTGCTGTTTCCAGACTCACAACAATAATATTACACCGAACTAATATTATTATATAACTTATACTAGCCGACCCGTGCCCACTTCGTTGGGCGGTAAAACTTTTTACCTGTGATGAAATTATGAGTGTGGTTCGGTGAGTACTGAGTGCTATGATTTATTTCCTGACTGCCAAAAGAAGGGTTATATTTTTACTGCATATGTATGTATGTATTTGCATGCCAATTTGACTATAATACCATTATTTGTGAGTGTCTTCTTGTGAGTGGCTTATTTGGGAGGGTATTATTTCTTAACTATTTATGCAGTAAAAGGGAAATTATATGCAGTAAAAGGGAAAAGTCTTTTGTTTTAAACACTTGAGACGATAAATTTACTTATTTTGATAAGAATTCATAATTGTTATTATGACCAATATCCATATCCATATCCATCCTTCTAGCCGTGTTCGGCCATAGCGACTGCATTGTAGATTCTAGTGACTTCTTTAGTCTTCTCAGAGTCCATTGTTCGCAAGCAGTCAAGTGCGCAGGCTATATATTATAGTGCACAGGTGGGTGCGCGACCACGGGTGCACTCTCTCTTCCTCCCTCTTCTGAACCCGATGGAACGGAGACCGTTACGACCAGAGAAAAGTTTGGATGCAGATAAAATAAAATAAATTAATTAATCGCCAATACAGCAATGGCTGTCATTGTTAAATTTGTACTCAATATTGCAGCTATTTTTTTCGGATTTAGTTCGTTTTTCCACACTGTCATTTATGAATTTGGTAATAAGGCTTGTGGCGATGTTTAAGCTATTGTAGAGATGTTTAAGCTATTTTTCTGGAGCTATTGTAGAGATGACCGGTGAATTATTGGTAGTTGTTGTAGTAGGCGGTGATGTAGGAGATGCATTATTGGATTTATCCTGGTTTTTTGATGATCTCGTTTTGTTGCTCATGGGGCTGTGTTGAATACAGCATACAGCCTCTTGTTCCGACATTATACAAAATTGTGATAGTTTCCTTTTTGGCAAATCCCCGTCAGTTTTTGGTCAATTTTTCGTCGGTAGACATACTCCTAAAACGCCATTTATTTCACATGACTCTTCACGGCAGTGTATATGCCAGGTCCCTTGGCACTTCCGCAAGGGCTCTTTCCAATACTGGTAACGGCGATTATGTTGAAGAGGCATTGGTTGTCAGCTATCGTCACTTGCAGAGGTCCACCACTATCGCCTCCACAAGAGTCTCGTCCTCCTTCTAAGCTTCCAGCGCACAATTGATCGTCCGTTATACCTTGTGGTAACCTCTTTCTGAGAGTCTTTGCATATAGACTTCGACAGGTCGGCTGGTCAATCAAATCCACCACCACCTTCAGTAAGTCGTCCGATGTATCTTCAGCAAAGTCGATCTGCCCCCAGCCAGTAACGACAGCTCGCTTGTTTTCGATGGTCGATTTTGTCCATAGACATGCTGGTTGAATATTTAATGTAAACTCGGACGGATAAGATCCTTCGGGACGCGTCCCGTGTTAACCGCGAGTGAATCCAGACTGTGGAATTGCACTGTATTCATATAAATTTATTATTTAATTATTAATTAGAGGTGAGAAAATTTTAAAATATGTTGACACTTAGAATTTAAATTTCGAAATTTTTTATTTCGAAATTTCGAAATTTCGAAATTATGACCAATAAACATGACCTAACGATTTAAATTATTTTTTTATAATTAATACTACTTTTTGTGACTTAAATATAAAAGTTAGACATATGCAGCCGCTGACTTTTTTGTAGGCATTATCAAGCTCTACAACTTATCCCTAGAACTTAATCATATATCTCTCATCGTTAAGGCAGCGTAAGTTAGAAACCTTTTCGTTCGACCGTTTATTCTCCGACTTACTTTGCAAATCCGACTACTACGAAAAAGTCTTTTCATTTTTCGGATTAATATATAGCCTACTAGCTGACCCGTGCCCACTTCGTTGGGCAGTAAACCTTTTTACTTGTGATGAAATTATGAGTGTGGTTTGGTTAGTACTGAGTGCTATGACTGCCATAAGAAGGGTTATATTTTTACTGCATATGTATGTATGTATTTGCATGCCAATTACCGTTATTTGTGAGTGTCTTCTTGTGAATATCTACAACGTCACAAACTTTACCTCTTTATAATATTAGTATAGATAAACGACACGGTCGCGTTTCCATACCTATGTCGTATTATCTCTTTAACTATTTATGCAGTAAAAGGGAAAAGTCTTTTGTTTTAAACACTTGAGACGATAAATTTATTAACTTTGATAATAATTCATAATTGTTGATAATATGACCAATAAACATGACCTATAACGATTTCAATTATTTTTTTAATATAAAATACTACTTTTTGTTACTTAAATATAAAAGTTAGACATATTCTGTTGCTGACTTTTTTGTAGGCATTATCAAGCTCTACAAATTTTCCCTAAAACTTAATCATATATCTCTCTAGTTAGAAATGTTTTCGTTCGACCGTTTTTTCTCCGTTTTACTTTGCATATCCGACTACCACGAAAAAGTTTTTTCATTTTTAGGATTAATATATAGCCTATGACACTCACAAATAACGTGGCTTTCTATTGGTAAAAGAATTTTCAAAATCGGTTCAGTAGATCCAGAGATTGCTTCCAACAATGTCACAAACTTTACTTCTTTATAATATTAGTATAGATAAACTAATATTACACCGAACAACTACGTAACTGTTTAATGCGCTCGAATACCGAACGCTAAGATTGCGTTCCGTAATATTAGTTAGTGTAACGACATTATGTTAGCTCCTTACTGAAGAAGTACCCACCGTTCTGTAAAATGTTTAATATTTATACCAGAAGCAGATATCCCCGGTTCCGACTGTGAAAGGCAAAAAAAAATATTAAAATAATATGAATATCCGCTCTGCAGCACCATTAAGTATACAAAGTGAGTTTTTAATAACCGGCATACATGTAGTAGATAAATCATCACGAGCAATCAAACAGTTTTGTGGAAAAATACAAAAAATATATTTTTTTTTCATTGTAACAACTATAGCTGTCGATTACAACGGGCGAACCAGTCACCTCAGAAATTTTTAACGAAATTAAATCGTTCTGTGATTGTTCTGCGTTGACCGTGAGGAGAGCGCATGCAGAAGACTTAGCACATTAAACATCTATTGTTTAATGTGCCGTACCACCGTACAAATATTTTTGTAGACAGACCAGTGGGAAGGGTTATAGCTCTTCTTAGCTCCTCACCCCCAGAAATAGATATCTTTTGTATATATCTTTGGCAGCTAAAAAGGCAACTCCCTGCTATCTCATGTTTATCATAATCTGTCTTATATTTAGTTTTATATTTTTATGTTTTTTCTTGTTCAATGTTAGCATTAATTTAGTTATGTAGTCATTAAGTTTTAGACTTACACTCTAACTTTAATATTCAAGGGCGAATTGGATTCATCTGTAATGCCCTTGAATACTATTTGAAACTAATAAATAAATAAATAAATAAAACAGTCCAGTATAATAACACACTGCAGAAAAAAGCTATACGATCCATTTATTGTTTAAACTCCCGAGCATCGCTAAAAGAGAAATATAAAGAGATCAATATTCTGACGGTTTATAGTCAGTATATATTCGATAACATAATGTATGTTCGTAAAAACTTGCACAGGTTCCGTAGGTTGGGTGACATTCACAATAGGAACACCAGGTTCAAAAATAAACTAGCCATTACGGGCTCTAGGTTAGCAAAAGTGAGTAAATCTTTCATTGGAGATGGTGTTCGCTTTTATAACACTTTGCCTGAGGAACTAACCCTTTTACCAGACACTAAATTTAGAAAAAATTGTTAAAGATACTCTGTGCTCTAAAGGCTATTATAAAATTGAAGATTTTTTAAGCGATACATTGGTCTGGTCAAGTCGTTTTTGTGTAACATAGCTATGAAAACCATTTGTAGTGTTATTATTATTATTATTATTATTATTACTATTACGTAGAACCATTGATTATATAGTATAGTAATTATTGGTATAGCCTACAAGCAGGGCATAAATGTCTAGAAACATAAGACGTTCGGAAAGTACTGTAAGTCTATTTCGAATAAAAAATCTATCTATCTATTTATCTATCACTGTGCCACCGTCAAGTGACGCATCTTTTGTGACGCATTCAAGTGTAGGAATGCCTATCTACTGGAGTAGTTGATTGTATTGTATTGTATTGTATGAAGTCAAACAACCGCGATAGTCTTCGATTTCATAGATTTCTTTATTTTCTCGAGGTATTATATTCATGTTTACCAACGTTTGCACAAACATACGTATTCATTTTTGCGGCTGTCAATCTGTTTCCGCACGTCATGTATAGATTGAAATTTCAATTTCGATTTTGAATTTGCCGCCACAATGCGGCGCCGCCCGGCTTCCGGTCAAGCGAGCGCGCTGCGCCATTTCCGGGCGCATATTTTACATTTTACAAAATGGCCGCCTTTAGAATATGAAAAATGCATCCGCCATCTACTAAATCTGTTTTTAACAACTAAATTTCCAACGACGACATCTAAGGCGACATGATACCTGGGAACGACCATATCTGAGGAATTTCAGTTTTATTACTTTTTTGAAAAATAGAAGCATTAATTTAAAAAAGTTTTTAAGTGAATCCTTCGATACGAAACTAATTTAAAATTTGAACTCAAAAAAGTTGCTCATTGCCTTGGACATTAAAAGGCTTTAAACTGACTTCGAAAACTTTCAGGCGCGTTTACTCTTAGAATGTAAGCGGTGAGTGTGTTTTATTATAATTTCATTATATTGACTGGTTAATTCTCTAGGGCAGCACTTAGCCACATTTTTTATTTAGGCCCTAAATTAATTACAATTATATAAAACGTGAGAGAGCTCTGTGAGTTACGCTAAATATGCTTTGCCATTAAAACCCTTATATTACCACCATTGCGTAAAGATAGTTATTCTGTGCTAGCGCTGTGGTTGAACGTATAGTATGCGTCTGTTTCCCGGCGCTAGCGGACGTGAAATCTTCTCTTCATGTTTCGTCAACGCTGGATTTTTATTGGTCAAACCCAAAAAATTGACTCCGCCTATTTTTTCGCGTGTCCGCCCATTTCGGATATTTTTTTGAGGTCTCATGTTCGATACTGCGGGTCAACCGATCTCGAGATATTTAAATTTGTTGAAATTCATTTATGTGTGGTTTGCATTATTTACTTATTACTAGAGTGTACGGAAGTTCCGCGTA
This sequence comes from Micropterix aruncella, assembly GCA_944548615.1. Classification (NCBI taxonomy): domain Eukaryota; kingdom Metazoa; phylum Arthropoda; class Insecta; order Lepidoptera; family Micropterigidae; genus Micropterix; species Micropterix aruncella. The sequence goes on along the minus strand of OX155977.1, from coordinate 582,131 downwards.
AAAATTAAAATTTCGCAAAAAAAAATGTTTAAATTTGCTTATACTGCATTTAAAAGAACTTTTAATAGATGTAAAACGCATATTTAATATTAATTAAAAGCTAACGGTGTTGTACTTCCAATATTTGACCATTTAGAACCGTTCTGTCCGTAACGGCGACATTATCTATACTAATATTATAAAGAGGTAAAGTTTGTGAGGTTGTAGGAAGTAATCTCTGGATCTACTAAACCGATTTTGAAAATTCTTTTACCAATAGAAAGCCACGGTATTTTGTGAGTGTCATATGCTATATATTAATCCGAAAAATGAAAGAACTTTTTAGTGGTAGTCGGATTTACAAAGTAAGTCGGAGAAAAAACGGTCGAACCAAATCGTTCCAACTAACGAACGTTCTAACTAATTGTTCTAACTAACGCTAATCGTTCCAACTAACGATGAGAGATATATGATTAAGTTCTAGAGAAAAGTTGTAGAGCTTGATAATGCCTACAAAAAAGTCAGCGACTGCATATGTCTAACTTTTATATTTAAGTCACAAAAAGTAGTATTTTATATTTAAAAAATAATTTAAATCATTAGGTCATGTTTATTGGTCATATTATCAACAATTATGAATTCTTATCAAAATAAGTAAATTTATCGTCTCAAGTGTTTAAAACAAAAGACTTTTCTCTTTTACTGCATAAGTAGTTAAAGATATAATACGACATAGGTATGGAACCGCGACCGTGTCGTCTATCTATACTAATATTATAAAGAGGTAAAGTTTGTGACGTTGTAGACATTCACAAGAAGACACTCACAAATAACGGTAATATAGTCAAATTGACATGCAATATGAAATACATACATACATATGCAGTAGAAATATAACCCTTCTTTTGGCAGTCAGGAAATAAATCATAGCACTCAGTACTAACCGAACCACACTCATAATTTCATCACAGGTAAAAAGTTTTACCGCCCAACGAAGTGGGCACGGGTCAGCTAGTATTTAATAAAGAATCTTTCTACTTCTACTCTGTTCAACTAACAGCGTAGAAGTAACTAACTCTGTAACGCTGCTTCAGGAAAGGTTGATAAGCAGCATTTAGTACCCCAAAATATATTCTTAACATTATCATCTTAATTTCTATTCACTGATTGACGCATTAGGCGATGAAAGTGAATATATCTATCATTCAGCTCATTTTGAGAAAGTTCTGTGAAAAAAAAAAATGTGAAGTTTTCGAGTAACGTATTTTGTTTAAGGTCGGTAACTTGCAGCCACAGATGGGCAAAATAACTGTCCCATATAAAAGTAGGCTTTATTGATTGTATTTAATCTCATCTGCAAATATATTTTAGTGCAACTTTTTTCAGGTGGGTATTTTTGCATTTTTTTAAATTTAGTGTGATGGACCACCCCTCACTAGACACCACCAGGTTGTGCGGTGGGAGGTGGTGGTGTCAACTTGCAGATTATCTCCGTAATAAAAGGCGATTTTGAGTATATCAGAAGGTATGTATTGAATTGGTCGAGAGTTCGATATTGCCAGTTATAACACTTACGAATAGGTTATGTTGTCGCGAGTTTATTGATGCGTGACTGAAGTTACGAGGGTGTATGGATAAGGATTGTACTTGTGCTCCTAGTATCTCGTACTGGGCACTGCTGAAGTCTGTGGAAATGCAGACTGATGCTTCGCGACTGGGAAAGGTGGGGAAAGGAAACCAAGGAGCCGGACTCGTTGAGCGACCTCGCGAGAGGGGTACCGAGTATGCCGTAGCAACCTTGGGGGAGGTGATCACTTGAGGAATGATACTTTGGTTCCTTTTTCGCCGGTTTATATAGGTCGATATATGATGCAATCCAAAATATTCCGAGTAAAAGTATTGTTTCATCGTGCTGATTCATCGCTTTACGAGGTAGCAAAATAGCTGAATTTGTGTCAGTGTATTTCACTGGAAATCAACGTATTTGTTGATTTCATGTGACGGTACTTAAGGGCTGTTACAATTTCAAGAAATTTCGCATAAATTCGCATCTATTTCGTAAAAACTAAAATTCCGTACCTCTACTTATTACTAATCAACATTACGGAAAAACCAATGCATTGAAAAGTAAAATTAATAAAGATATCACTAGTAACTATACAAAAAGGATGTCGCATAAAATACTAGCTATTATCATTGATTATACAGTGTAATAATCAATGCTATTATACAGTGTAATAATCAATGCTATTATATAAGGATAATGAATGTATTATATAAGAACTACCTGACCCGTGCCCACTTCGTTGGGCGGTAAAACTATTTACCTGTGATAAAATTATCAGTGTGGTTCGGTTAGGTTTAGTTCGGTATGATTTATTTCCTGACTGCCAAAAGATGGGTTATATTGTTACTGCATATGTATGTATGTATTTGCGTGCCAATTTGACTTTATTGCCGTTATTTGTGAGTGTCTTCTTGTGAGTGTCTTATTTGTGAGCGTATTATCTCTTTAACTATTTATGCAATAAAAGGGAAATTATATGCAGTAAAAGGAAAAAGTCTTTTCTTTTAAACACTTGAGACGATAAATTTACTTATTTTGATAAGAATTCATAATTGTTGATAATATGACCAATAAACATGATTTAAATAATTTTTTTAATATAAAATACTACTTTTTGTGACTTAAATATAAAATTTAGACATATTCTGTCTTTGACTGTTGTGTAGGCATTATTAAGCTCTACAACTTTTTCTAGAACTTTATTATATATCTCTCATCGTTAAGGCAGCGTTAGTTAGAAACCTTTTCGTTCGACCGTTTTTTCCGACTTATTTTGGAAATCCGACTACCACGCAAAAGTCTATTCATTTTTTGGATTAATATATAGCCTATGACACTCACATATAACGTGCCTTTCTATTGGTAAAAGAATTGTCAAAATCGGTTCAGTAGATCAAGAGATTACTTCTTACAACCTCACAAACTTTACCTCTTTATAATATTAGTATAGATTTTTTAAAAAACTATTGAAATTATTTGGTCCTAACCTATGAAGCTGCTATTCTATAAAGGAAATTGAGGATTAAAAATGTTGTATGAAAAATATATATTTAATTAATAGAAATATTGACCCCTATTATCTATGCAGATTTGTTGACGTGACAACGTCTTATAATTCGATGGGCCGGCTGCACGCACGAAAAAACATTTACGGTAACTGTATAACCAGGCTGCAAGAAGCTGTAATAGAGAACACCGGCACAGGATCTCATATTTGATAATATGCAAATTTTCAACTTTACCATGGTTGCACAAACGAAAATATTTGAGCGAAAAACAAACGACGGAAAGACAAATAAACAGCTGATTTTTAAAAAAGAATAACATGGCCTTGAATTAAAACTTATTTGATTTTCAAATTCCAACTCAAACCCAAGTTATCCAAGTTCAAAGTGACCAGTGTGAAAAAAAACAGCAGTTGGCGGTAAAAATATCAGAATCTTGTGATATTTAGTGTGTATTTCAGATCTTTCCCTATTTGAGCACACATTTTGTTAAATAAAAAAGAAGCCTAGAGAGAGAGTTTTTGACCTTATACTTGTAGCCAACGATGTTTGAATCAGACAGTTAGATTTAGGCATTATAGTCCAGTCATTTGGATGTAAAAAACCTGGAAGTTTTCCGGGAGTTTTGAAAATCAGTAGTTTTATAGATTTCGATGTACCTACTCTTTCCGAATGTCAACTTTGCCACCTCGTATCTTTGCCGCTACCGCCGCCATATTGGAAAAATGGGGCCTAAAAGCAGTTTTTTGTCAATATCTCCTTTCCGACTCATTTGACGATAAAACATGTGTATACAAATTAAAACTAGAGAAAATTTCCAACAATTTATGGAATAACCCTTTTTCGTGAAATAAATAGTTTTGGAGTACGCGCGCCACACACCAGTTCATGATCCCGATCATGATCAGCGAATGTCTTTCCGCATTATTATTATAAAAATCGGCTTAATCAGGGTATTTTTTTAATAAGGGAAAACATACATTTTAAAAATTTATAAAAATATGTTTTTTTTCAGTTCCGCTTAATTATTTTAAGAACGTAAAACTATGACTAGAATAAAAACACAAAGTACCAAATTAGCTGACAACTTTGCATTATTTATGTTATTTAAGCGCCGTAAAGCACGCGTCATCAAAGTTTAGCTTATAAGATTAGTGCGTGAGAACGGCTCCGCGAAAAATAGTGAGCTCGAGCACGAAGATTATTATTAGGCACGAAGATCCACCTTAGCTAGTAAGCTATTGTTATCAGTTTAATCTCAAATCAGATTAAAAATATAGGTCGCGGTCATCATTTCTCTTCTGAGATGGAGCGAATTATAACTAACCATGCCTATGATAAATGCAGTCGGATACAAAAAAAGGATAATATATGTACTGCTTGATGTACAAAAGTCTCATAAAACACTTCTGTACTTTTTTCAGTATGAGGATGTATGTAGGTATCTTTATGCAGATTTCAAATAGCTGCAAACGTGCCCAGACGACTTTTAACAATTGAGTTGTACAACGCATTACCCGAATATTATTGAAGTGTTTGATCCTCGTATCACAAACCCAAGACGCTTTAAAGAATTTATAGATAGTTGCCTAATGTGCTCCTTTAGGTTTAACTTGGAGTAGAAATAAAAACTCCAAAGTCCTTGACTTCACTCTGGCAAGCTTCACTTCACACTCTGGAAGACTTGTCACTCTGGGAAGCACAAACCCAGCAATGGAGTAATCATCCATCAGGTGAGCAGACGATCTCGTGTATGTAATTTCTGATCAATCAATCAATTATTCATCGTCTTAAAAACTATATACAAAGTTGTGTAGATATTCTTTGGCAGTGTTATGTCAAATTATTTTATTTTATTTATTTATTTTATTTTCTTTTATTCAGGAAAATAACAGTGTATACAAGTAAGTAGCCAAACAAAATAGATATAAAACTTACACCAGAGACAATTTTCCACTAAATGAACATCAAGATTATTTAAGTGATAAGAGAGAGAAAAAACCGAGAAAAGAAAGAGGATAGGAAGGGAGGGACCAGGAAGGGAAGGAGGAACATAGTAAAAATAAATACATTATGTTGATGGGTGTCCACGTAATTAACAAATTTACCAGTAAGATATTTAGCGTTGAGTCAGGTACGTTGGTATGAATAAGCACAAGTGCAAACAGTAGATAATAAGTAATAAAATTTAAATATTAAGTGTTAAATATCGCCCTCTTTAACAAATTTCTGAATCCAATGTTCGATTCAGCGAAGATATCTATCGATGCGTATCGATCATCGTAAACCCTACACACACGGTTTGAAAGAGTTTTTACGGTAGTTGTTATTGCAACGGCTAATGTGAAACAATGAGGACTGTCTTGTTGTTCTTGATGGGGTCCGGAAAAGTATTAGCTGGACCAAGTCCATGCAGTTTAATCTGTTGTTTATGATTTTATGTAGGAAGACTAGATCATGGTGCATCCTTCGATCAGCCAAAGAAGTAAAGTTGTACGAGTGGTGAACGTTGATGCCGTAAGAATTGTCAAGTGTGAAGTAAAATCTATAGTTTAAATATTTCAAAAATTTAGTCTGGATGCGCTCGATTCTGTTATTATGGATGGCATATGAGGGGTTCCACACTTGCGAGCAGTATTCAAGATGCGGGCGGACGTAGGCATAGTAAAGCGTTTTAATAGTGTGTAAATTAAAAAGTGATTTAGAGGTCCTTAGAATGAAACCCAACATTCCAAATGCTTTTTTTGTTATTGTGTTGATATGACCAATAAACTGCAGTTTGTCGTCCAATAGAATACCTAGGTCTTTGGTAACGGATTTAGAATGGATGACAATATTAAAGAGTTGGTATTGGTGTTTAATCATATCTCTTTTCCTGGTAAACCGAACCAAGTGGCATTTGTGTACGAAAAGCGATTGAGGTCTTCTTGGATTATATATCTTATTATAATTTTATATGATTACATTGATATTTAGGTTATTATAAATAAGAATAAGTAACAAAAACACCGAAAAGTTGTATTTTTCATTGTTATTTTTGTAACTATTATTATATACCAATAATATACAGTGTGTCCCATAAGTCGACGTCAAGCCGGAAACGGGTGATAAGCAGGTCATACTAGTTATCAGAAAAATATAAAAAATTTAAGTCACATATTTTACTTTCCTGACGACCTATCGGAATGGAAAGTATTGTGATCGCGCTAAAAAAAAATTTTGAGATGAAGATGGAAATATATATTTTGAGACTCCCTGAGACGATTGAGACTATTTCCAGACCGATCTCTGTCTGTATGTATGTCTGTATGTCTGTATGTCTGTATGTATGTATTCTTCCACGATAGCGCCCAGACGCTTAATCGGATGGAGCTGAAATTTGGTATATAAGCTTCTGTTAACCGTCGGAGGAACCCATTAGTTTTTGGAGTCCCTACGCCCTACGGTTGTGGTACCTCCCATACAAATTTGGGGTTCCCGGCGAAAAAATTGTTTCCGCGATAGCGCCCAGACGCTTAATCTGTCTAAGTTAAAATTTGGCATAGAAGCTTCTGTTAACCATCGGAAGAACCTATTAGTTTTTGGGGTACTTACGACCAACGTTTGGGGTACCTGCCATACAAATTTGGGGTACTAGAGTAAAAAATGTCGCTGTTTTTTCGCACCTCCCCGGATACTAGTCAGGAAAGTCTTGGGGTGACACAACCGATTTTTTTAAAATTATAGGCAAAAAGCCATCGAGAAACTTAACAACCTGTGGTAAAATTGGGCGAAGTACTAATTTTGAATACTTGGTTAGAAAAAAGGGATATGTTCTTCACAGATGGAGCAGTTAGTTTTAAATTTTAAGCAACAATTAACGGACGCACTATTCAAGATTACGTAATAAAAAAAGTAAAGATTTGTAGTAACGGGAGTTAAAACACGACCACAGAATGATGACTTTCTCGTTTTTTGCCCATATTTAAAATTTATATAAATTAGTTTTTTTTGCACACGTATCTGTGCTGTTGACTGTTGAGGAGTCCCCTCGTCAGGAGTCAACCCAGGGTGTAGAATCAGGTCACGCTTACCATTAAAAAATACATTGTCATCGGAATTGAATCAACATGTACATTTTCAACTTCATATGATAATATTTGAGGAGTTCCCTCAATTCCTCATGGATCCCATCATCAGAACAGGATTTCGATAAAAATGGGACCAATCTGCAAGTATATCCTTTCAAATAAAAATAGAATTTTTCAAATTGGTTCGGCAGAGTTCTGAGGTAACAAACATTAAAAAAAGATACAACTGAATTGATAAGCTCCTCCTTTTTTTGATGTCAGTTTATAAATAATAATTTAAACAGATGACTGTTGGCGGTAAAAATATCAAAATCTGGTGCCATTGAAATTATATCATTTAAGCGCCCCAAAGATCGGCCCGGTGGCATAGTGGCCCGGTGGCATAGTGGTTAGGTCGCCTGATCTTACATTGTAAGGTCCCGGGTTCGATTCCCGGCTGGGTCACCATTTTCCGTTGGGATCTAATTAACGGAATTGCATTTTCAATTCTGTCGATGGAATGCAATAACTAGACACACACTTACACACATGTTGCACGCACACATATATATAACACGTCATAGTAGGGTTGGTTGTAAGAGATTGTCATATGACAATAAACCTGCCCATTGTGACATTTTCACAATAAAGAGTATAAACAAACCGACCCTATTACCCGCACACTCTGTATAAAAATATATAAGGTCTAACATAACTTGTGACTAATATTCTTAGAGGAGCTTCTATATCAAAAATAGATGACATTTGCCAAAAAAAAAAAATTGGTTTTTATTTTTGAAAAAAAAAAAACAAAAAAATTACCAGCTTCACTTAGCGGCCGGCAGAAACTACCCGCCGCCGAGCGGTCAGCGGTCGCGATAAGGTCGTTTACCTACGGCTTGGAGCGCGACGGCGATGTTGAACAGCTGATTTTGATACCGCGATTTTTGTGTATTGATATCTCTGAAAGTATAACTAATTTTGGAATGGTTCTCTGACAAAAGTTGATCAGAATGTCAAATATATTACGCAGGTATATTATTGTTTTTTTTTTTTTTAAAATCAAAACCTTTTTTTTTTTTTTTTTTTGCATTTTTTTGTTGCAAATGTCATCTATACTTGATATAAAAGCTCCCCTAGGAATATTAGCCACAAATTATGTTAAACGTTATATATATATATATATATATATAAAAAATATAACATATAAAAACATATATTAAAAAATATTTTTTTTTAGGTAAAGACAGTCATATACATTTGTGTGAAAATAATACATAATACAAATAGATCTATTTTACCATTATTTACTACAAAACATTATAAATAGTAGCAAAGGGAAAATTACACTCAAAATTACACTAATAACTTATTAACCCTTCCGATGTGAGGTAACCATTTTTGGTTTGACGCTTACAAACGCTAAGATTTGAGATAATCAATTTTGGTTAGGGCGCTCCGCGCTGCGTAAAATGCGATTTATTACTCGAATTGCGATCCTTTCCGCATATTTAAAGTAACAGATATCGTAAAAGTCGAACGGACGAACTCTAATCGACGACAGTTAGGCAATAAATTATTTTTAATAATCAGTTCCGCGCCGTCGGCCGACCACGGCACTCGCGACCTGCGGTCTGGTTGAGTCGCCGAGCCGCCAACGCCGAAAGTGTCTGTGATTTTGTGATTTTCGTGTTATTATTGTGCTATTTCCTTCAAAACCGTAAGTGATTTGTATTCTACTGAAGATTTGCGAAAGAGAATTTCTAATTTGGGACAGCAAATCTGCTTTTTTTCACGTTTTATCGCGTAAAATAGTCTGACGTTAGCGTTGCAAAGAATGTTCGTTTCTCGTCCCGAATTATAACGAAAAATCGCGAATTATGACGTAATATTCGTTTAATTCGCTTATGAAACAACTATTATTTGATTTACATCGTATATAATCACAAAATTGGCTACATTTTGCTCAATTCAACTTGATGGAATAACTGCAGTATAGGAACCTCTCACCAAAAAAAAAAAAAAAAATATACACTAATAGATTGTAGCATTTTAATGCTAAATCTGGAAGAAAATTGTGTCGGTCGCTATAAATAAGCGAGATATAGGCATTCAAACTTTAAATTTTATATGTAAACAAATAGCCTAAAATGGCCCAAAATAAAATTCACCCCGCTATATTCACCACGCTGATTCCGAATCTTCCATAATTTTTATTCGATCTCAATAAATAAGCGAGATATAGGCGTTCAAATTTGTTATCCCAATGTCAACAAAGTTGCGGCCATTTTGTTTGTACTTACCGTGTTGACACTTTCGAGTATATCGTAATATCGATAACAATTAGCGATATTACAGAAATTATGACAATTTGGAGAGTTTTAAGATTAATTGAAATATGTGAACAAAAGCGATTGGAAAAATACATATTTTCGCGCAAATTAAAAAAGGGCACTATTTTCGATGTCTTTTCAATGACTTTGCGTATTGATGACAGAAGATATACTGAAATGTCGTTTGTTTCAGGTTACCTTTAGTCATCAATACACCAAATTTCAAATGTTCGTAAAATCTACGAAAATTGTGCAATTGTTTTAGATGATCGCTAACACATGGTGTTAATTTGATATTGAAGAAATTTAGTTTGTTTCAGTTTACCTTTTGTCATTCTTATGTTAATATCAATAGCGCCGCAGGCAAAAATTTTTTTTCGAATTTCTTTTGTCTGCGGTGTTAATTTGATATTGAAGACATTTCGTTTGTTTAAGGTTACCTTTTGTCATTATCACCAAAGTCATTTAGTAAAAACCTTGGAAAAAAACGAAATATCGCTAACACATTGTCATGTTAACTTCAATAGCGCCGCAGGCAAAAATTTTTTTTCGAATTTCTTTTGTCTGCGGTGTTAATTTGATATTGAAGACATTTCGTTTGTTTAAGGTTACCTTTTGTCATTATCACCAAAGTCATTTAGTAAAAACCTTGGAAAAAAACGAAATATCGCTAACACATTGTCATGTTAACTTCAATAGCGCCGCAGGCAAAAATTTTTTTTCGAATTTCGCGCGAAATTCGAAAAAAAATTTTTGCTTGCGGGGATATTCAGATATTTAGGAATTTTCTATTGTCATGTTAACTTCAATAGCGCCGCAGGCAAAAATTTTTTTTCGAATTTCGCGCGAAATTAGTTATTCTTACAGTTATTCTTTTTATGATCCGTCTAGTGGTTTACAAGTTATAGTCGTTTTACTCAAGTTCATTTACTTGCCCCGAATTTACGTCGCGGGCGTAAGTGACAACTGATTTTTTCTTCGCGATTGGAAGGGTTAAACCAAGTAACCAAACCAACTAATGCAACCAAAAAACCTAAAGTTTTACTTAAAAACAAAATAAACTATAAGCTAAGCTGAGATATTATTGAAAAAATATTTGAGAAGCGTTGAATGCGCTGCGCCATCTAACGGTAGGTAAAATATTTCGAATAAACAATATTTGCTTAGTATTGCTATAGTGCTCAATGCTTTTTTTACTATTTTTTTTTTGTTATTTCAACATTTTTTTAAACAAAAGTTGCTTGTATGCTCGTACTGAATCACTTCCTTTAAGAATGCCGTTAACAAAAACCCACCGAGTATACAGATGAAAGTCTACTCTTCATCACTGTGTCAATCATTTTAAGCAATTGATTGAATTGTGGCTATTTAAAAAAAACCCAAGAAAGGTTGCAACCCATGGTCTTTTTGTAATATTTTTTTAAAACATAATATTTAAGGTTCTAAGATTTTTAATATTATGTTTAAACTATGATAAATAAAGATTAATGCCATAGTAACATGTTTAAGAGGGTGCTGCACGAAATTTCTCAAATTAGTGTCTAGCGTTTTAGTTATTCCGATAAAACTACGCTAATAAAAGCAGTGACAAAAAACACTCGTTTTTATCAATAAGTCATTTATAAGGTGAGCTAATAAATTTGGCAATAGTTTGCGTAGTTTTTTATAAAAACACCCGAGAAAATATACAAAAATGGGCGCGGGGTTTTAGTCCTCACTGGGAAAATAATAACTAATTTGAATTACAAATTACTATAAAAGAAATTTAAATGATATATCTTCACTATAAAATATTTAAATTTCAATTATTGTAATAGGATTTTATACAATAAATCCCAGAAAATCAGGTATCAGATTCTCCATACATTTTTTGTATGGGCTGGCCGCGTTAATAAATACACAGGCGCGCTATGAAATAGATTCACTTCCCTGCTGCTATTGGAAGCGAGAGCACGTCTTTTTCGGTTAGCTCTTATCAGTTCCCGCTCACGTAATATTTTATTCTTCTACACCGCAGTGCCGCGTCGTCACGCATCGTCACGAAAAAGCAAACAGCAGTAAGTCTTTTATTTTTATATTTGTTTTTTTTTAATAGATGTTTATGGCATCTTTGTTATAACTTATTATAATACTCTACATGTATTTTAGTTAATGGGGAAGCGCAAGAAAACATATTTCGTTTTTTGAGAAACGCCATAGAATCAGCGTGAAATTTCAGTCTGAAGACATGAGAAAGCGATGTTGTTTTCAGTCCGAGATATAAGAAAATGAGATAGTTTTAAACCCCAAGATTCGATCGATACGATGCTCATTATATAAAAAATAGATCGACTCCAATAAGCGTAAAATAATTGAAAATATTTTCTGAAGGGACCACTATTCGAAACTTGTAATCTCGAATAGTTTAGTTAATTTGCGTGAAAACCTGAAATTCAATAAAAAAATACTGAAAGACGCATAAACTATGTACAGGTAGAATATTGATTTTGAATATTGATTTTGAAAAGCAGTTTCGCCATCAGGAGTGAGCAACGAAGGACATTTCGGCATGCAGATGTAACATTTTCGTAAGTTGAAAATAAGTGATTGGCTGTAAGATATTTAGCTTACAAAGAGCATTGATAGGATATGCACTTATTTAAGGTTGCGACACGTCATTTAAACCAGAAAAAGCACGGGAATTTTAAAATCAAATAGTCTTTGAAAATATTCAAAACTATAGAATACTTATAAATATTTTGAAACTATAGAAAAATTAAATAATTTAAAAATCATTTTAAAATGAAATAGTCTTTGAAAATATTCAAAACTATAGAATACTTAGAAATATTTTGAAACCATAGAAAATTAAAAAAAAATGAAAATCATTTTAAAATCTAATAGTTTTTGAAAATATTCAAAACTATAGAATACTTTGAAATATTTTGAAACCATAGAAAAATAAAATAATTTGAAAATCATTTTAAAATCAAATAGTCTTTGAAAATATTTAAAACTACAGAATACTTAGAAATATTTTAAAACCAAAGAAAAATAAAATCCTTTGAAAAACATTTTAAAATCAAATAGGCTTTGAAAATGTTCAATATCATAGATATTCAATAGTATAGAGAGAGTTTAAAAAAAATTGAAACTTGAGTTTTTTTATTTTCTTTATTTTAACTTCATCTCATACATTGTTCACCTTGATCGATCAGCAGAAAATTTTCATCTCATCATTGCGTCACAAAAATAACAATTTTCAATCACATTAATTTTCAATCGCTACGTTACATTATTTAAAATATTAAATTTAAAATTATCGCAGAGTTCGGAAGACCACCACGGGGCCGCGAAACCACCGCGGGGTTTCTTCCGCCCTACTACGGCATCACAGGAAGACTCGATGGCCGCATTAAGTGCGACAAACAAGTCCTCTGCGGTACTACTAGAAGGCGATGGAAAGGCCTCAAGATTCTCCCAGAGGACTTCACCAAACCGGTCCCAGTTAATGTCGCCGGTTCGTTATCGCCACTCGGATTGTGGCGTGGGGGAAACGCGACGGCCGATGCCAAATGTCACCAGTCTGCGGTCCGAAGAAGAAAGGTGCTCGTGAACTTTCCAATTGTTCATCCAACGGGCGAATCCCGGAGAGCACAGAGTGAAATCCACAAAACTCCTCTTCGAGACTGTTTAAAAGTGGCATTCATTAATTTATTTCTTTATTAATTTTAATTACATATTTGAAGTTGTTCAAAAATATATAATCACATTAAGCCGCGAAATCTATCTGTACTTTCTTTCCGTCGGAAGTAGTTTATTTATAAAGGTAACTGCTTTTTGAAATAATTAAAGTTTTGGTGTAGCTATTTATACCTATAATAATTACTGTTTTTTTATCCTTCTCGACATACATTTTATCCTCGTACTGATGAGAATAACAATGTTATAATTATTGTTTTAAGCATTATCCATTTTTATTTCTTTACTCAGAATCATAAAGTATCTGCTATCCTGATAGTGGAAGCGGTTCGTCTCATATTTTGAAAGAATACTGTAAATTGTGATAAAAGCAAATCCTTTCGCACACGTGTGTTCATTAGACCAAAATAGTTGATTTGACCTGCCGCTCCGACATATTTGTCCCAGCGGACTCGAAATGGCGGCAATTTTCCAAGATGGCCGCTAATAAACCAAAATGATTATTCTCGTGCTGATTTTAAAGACCCATGGGTCTTTTTCGGTTATTTTGGCGTCGTAGATTTCAAATATGATGCTGAAAATATAAACATAAATAAATATAAATAAATAATTCCTTACAAACAAGGTAGAATGTGTACAATCATTTATATATAGTGTAGTATAGTGTAGAATAAAACGGCCACGGTACATTTATTTTGACCAGTTCTGATGATGACACCGAGTACAAATGTTTAAGTTTTCTGGCCTAAAGTACAAATATGTTCAAATCGGTTCGAAATACGTTCAAAGGTTGTTCAAAACACATGTAGTCGTCATATTTGAGCCAGCGACTACAAATTCAAAGTCAAAGACCCATTCACATATTCTATATTATATAGTACAAATTTTCCATGTTTTCTGGGTAGCAAATTTCAGAAATTACTTACAGCATACACAAAATTATTCTCTTGTTTGACTTTTTTGACAGTTTTTACTTTAGATTCGTCTTTTCCAGTGTGCTCGAAGAAGACGCGTATAACATAACGGTAACGTGAAAGTAAATACTAGTTAAAAATGTTTATAATCCTGTTCAAAATTAACTAAAGTTATTTTTATTGCCATATTTGAAATATACGACCCCAAAATAGCCGAAAAGGCCCATGGGTCATTAAAATCAGCATGAGAAAAATCATTTTGGTTTATTAGCGACCATCTTGAAAAACGGCCGCTATTTTGAGTCCGCTCGGTCTAATAAATACGTGTGCGAAATTAATAACAAAATTATAAAATGCGGGTTACATCGCTTTGGCGGGTGACCGTCTGTTCAGCGTTATCAATGTATGCGATTTACTCACACCTGCGTGGCCGCCGCCGGCAAGCGTAAATTACCTACATTTGTGTAGCGGCATAGGCTCGGAGCCCTCTTAAGAGGCCGTGGCGGCCGTGGCGGCCAAAAGCTATATGAAGCATAATTTTGTGGCCTGGTTGTGAGAACACGAAAAAGAATTTTAATACAATTATGCCGGATTTTAAAAACCCGGTCCATAAGCTATCATTTCGACAAAACAAAATTGGTAAATTATTTCCAAATTAATTGTAAATTATCTTTATTCTGTTACTGTTTCCCAAAAATATAAAAACGAGCGAGATTTGTCTTCAGTTTTTGAAAAACTTAGAGATGATTCTCAGTATTAAAAAATTATATTTACACCAACGTATGGTCTATTTGCATAGTACTAAGACAGTTTTTGGAACTTCCATACAAAAAATATAAGAAAAAAATGTTTGAAATTACGTAATTTCCAGAAATGATATGGCCAAACATTATTTTTTTTCTATTTATTAAAGATACTTTTGGGTGATATAAAAAATAACACAGTGATCTTAAGTTGTTTTATTATAGTAATATAATTTTTAATTTATAAAAATCTATTCATTTGATAATTTATTATATTATAATTGAAAAGCCCAATCGACTATATTAGACGACGCGCGAAGTCTAAATCATCATTCGTAATTGGCCACTGCCAACGGTGGGACATATTCCCTTGTCGCCGCGGTATACCTATACATATTTATGTATATATCGAAAGCGCGCGGGCGCGTGGCATTGCAAAAATACCGAAATTTTTAGTCGCGTCAACTCGGAAGGGAGCCTTAAGATGTGATAAAAGGAATAATTAGGCATTTTTTTAAAATGTACACCTGCATATTATGTAAGTAACTTACTATATTTGTAAAGTAAAACAATAATATGTTTAGTTTTATTCGCATTCTATAAGAATAACCTAGAAATATTTTTGACATGAAATAATATGCCTTTCTTGTAATACGGTTCTGAAATCACGCTAATTAAATTGTTTTTCTAGTCGAGAAATTTTAGAAAAGCCATTCGATGCCGAAGGCCTTCCAGAAGGTTTTCGTAGAAATTATAATGCGGAAACCAAATAATTATTATTTGTTTATTTAAGGATTAATTCATATAAAACACTGAGTTTGCTTATAAAATTAACAGGAACCGAATTGAAAACCTCAACCTTTTGCTTATCTGATTCTGTTACGTAACTGGGACTTGCTTTTTCTAGGGTGGACAGGACTCTAATATTACAATAAATTATGTAAAAGTTTTAGTAACATGCTAATAAAACTAAATTGCCCTAAAAACTTGTCCTCAAAAAAATATAAATATAATAAATTAAACGCGATTCCATTATATAATCGCCATTAAATACATAACATAACACTCGAGAATGACAATAATAAATTAATAGTTTTATAAAAACCACTAAAAACACGCTTTTGGGCTATGATACGATATTCACATGCACACGGTTATGATACGATATTCCATCATGGAATGCCAGTGCCTATCTTCCAGCTTCATCATCATACCTTGAAACCTAATCGTGGTCAAAGTTCATTTCAAGACTTTTCTAACGAGTCCAAACACAGCTATGATACGATGTTCCATCATGAAGTTTCAGTTCATATCTTCCGACTCCATTATCAGATCAGTTCGACAGTACCATATTATTGTATTGTCATCAGAACCACAAACAGCTTCCAATTTTCATGACGCTACGATCCTTGAAAGATGGTTAAATTAGTTACCTTAGATTCCATTACATAGTTAGTTACATACAGGTCGACCTAATGAAAGCGTGTTAAAATAGTCTTAAAACTAACATAAGATAATATTCTACCATACTCAAGAATACTGTGGACATATGCGTACTATACGCAAAGTAAATGGTGTACTTATGTCAAATAGAGTTGTCAACTACAACGGGCGAACCCGTTACCTCAGAAAGTTTTACCGAAATATGATCGTACTGTCTCCCGTGAAGTGAGCGCAGAAGATTGGACAAAACAGTCCACCGTCAAGCTGCGCCACATGCCCGTAAGAGGCTAACGCCTTATCCGCGAGATAACCAGGTATGTTACCCAGCGGGCTTACACTCACGCCCTTACTTTCATTTGCGACCAGATTACTCGGGTCTCTCGATTGGTTACAAGTTCGAGGTCGCTTGCGCGGTAATCTCCCTTACGAAGCGGTGAAACGGTGTAAACCGAATCTATCGCGGACCACGGCATCCTTTGCCCGGCTGTTCACCCAGGATCTGGTAGCCGATGGTCGTTTCAAGAGCAGTCGCCGTAAGGTCCGCAACCACCCCCGCTCTATAGGAAACAGTACTGCTTCCAGACTCCCCCGACTGTTAGTCAGAGTGCACGATCAATTGGCTTACGCCGTACGGTGCGCAGACCGCCCAGGAGCGAAAGAACATTGACTCCTAGGGATAAATAGCCCTAAGTCCAGAGTCCTGCCCAGGCTCGCACTTCGTGCGTGGAGGCCGGCGGATGGGTGTTGACCCGTTAGTGTGACCAACCCTGAACAGAATGGATCTTTCTGGTAAACTCAGCAAGGGCCCATTAGCTCCCTAACTTATGTCGTTGAGAAAAACTAGCATTGTAAATAGTCTAGGGACTGGCTTCACGAAAGAAGGTATCGAAGAGTTAGGGGGGGGGGGGGGGCGCCACCTTGAACTTGTTTTGATTTTCTGAACTTTTGATCTTGTTTTGATTTTGATTTTCCTGAGGTGGTTTTCCTAATGTAGTTAATAACATTTTTTTTAAATACGATAATACACCTCGCATAAAAAATACTCCGTCATACATACAGATGGACAGACAGACAACGAAGTCTCACAGATAAGAGTTCCGTATGTACGGTTTGTTTCGGAACACTGATAATAATATTCCAATAATAACCCTAATAATAAATTCCAAATAATAACGAAATAATAGGTTCTTCAGTAGGTATACTTTGCTGATGATAGATGGCAGCACTTGCTCTATTAAGGCGCGATGGT
The DNA here is from genome assembly GCA_944548615.1 of Micropterix aruncella. NCBI lineage: Eukaryota > Metazoa > Arthropoda > Insecta > Lepidoptera > Micropterigidae > Micropterix > Micropterix aruncella. Next base: position 564,668 of record OX155977.1, on the reverse strand, counting down.
TGCCGATGAGAATAAATAATACAACTACGACACAAATCGTATGCCAAATATCAATATACCCACTGATCATATAAATGGCTTGGCCCTTTGCCATTTGGCAATGGCTGAGAGCTACTAGAGCTATTATTTTAGTTCTAGAATTTTTGGAGGAAAGAGTTCCGAGTTGAGAACTCTTTCATTCGTCGTCATATACAGATTGCAAAAACCGATAAAGTCTATGCCTAAATTACTCTAAATTGATTTTGATTTAACCGGTGGAAAGCCAGCCTTCGCGCGCATGGAAACTGCGACGCACGTTTTCGGTCGGTTTTGTAAATAATACTAACAAAATCGTTTTTTCGTGAATTCCCTCTTGATATTTAGTAATTAATCTTGTTAGTCATGTATATTATATAATATATAGGTATATATAGGGGCCGGCCGAAACAGTTATCTACGCGCAGATCTGTCAAACGACTAAAAATGCCTATAGGCACTGTTGGCGTCCGATGGGTTAAGCTCATAACAGCCTGTAAAGCAATAATATATTAATTACTTAAAGATTAAAAAAAATACAAATGCTAAATTTAACCAGCACAATTTTGAATTGGGAAAAACAAAAAAAAAACGTTTATTTCAAAATTTTTAAGAACTTTAATGTTATATAAAAGTTTGATAAGCGTTTGAGCGCATTGCGCCATATATCAATAGGTGAAATATTCCTCATAAACGATATTAGCGATATTTTACCTACCGCTAGATGGCGCATCGTGCTCAGCGCTTTTTATTCTGTTTAAAAAAAAAGGATAAAAAACTCACTTTTTTTTTTCAAAAGTTGGTTTCCTGCTCGTACTGATTCACCACTTCAAGGATGCCGGTTAAATTAAACTCACCCCTATAGTAGAGTAGAGTGATATTACGCTCGCTTATATTAGACAGGATGAGTTTTTAATTAGTGACACCTTGAAGTGGGTGAATAGTACTAGTAAAAAAGCAACTTTGTATTATAAAATTTTGCGTAAAACACATTTTTTTTTGAAAAAAAATAGGTTTTAATATTACTTTTTTTAATTTTTATTTTATAGCAAACCTACAGATAATAAATAAATGATACTAGTATTTTAAAAACATATTCAAACGAAACAAATTTACTATCCTATGAATAGTTTGCAATGCTTGCATTACAAATTAACAGAAATAACATGAACACGTTGATAGTAGAAAAAAAATAATAAAGCTAATAATAAAATATAAGGGTAAGAAAAGTAGTAATTAAATAAGTTGTTAATAAGGTTATTTGCATAGAGCAAAATAGAAGTGTGAGTAATTGAATAATAATATTTATTATACATAATATTATTATTTATTGTCACCAGAGCGCATACAAATCGCTATGTTTTCTACTACGTGTAACCCCTTTTCCGAGATATCCACCTTGGTAGTAATATACGAAGCATATGTCCGTAGTATACATGAATTTGCATCTTGTATTCGGTCCCCCCAACAATACAATTTGTACAAGCAACGAATCGACCGTATTCAAAAAAAAAACTTAAGGCACTCGTGCTTTAGGGAAAATATATCTGCTGAATCGTACAAGGACAGATTAGCTCTTTTTAAACTCGATAGTCTTGAAGATAGGCGTTCAACCTACGATATGATGTTTCTCTACAACGTAATAAATATTTCTTTTGACAATGCGTATCTGGTCGAAAATATATACATTCTGGCTCCTCCTCGCTTTACTCCGTACCCAAACCTGTTTTATATAAGAAGATATAGCTCTAATCATACGAAGCCCTAATAAACAGCTAACAACGTATAGTGATAGGTTCGAGTACATTGATATTTTTTCATCAGTTAAAAGTTACTTTAAGAAAACCATTAAAAAATCTTATCAGTCCTTTATCCCCCGTATTTCATATAATGACTATTAATCGCTTGAACAGTTTACATAAATAGCTTTTTGTATCTTTAAAAAATATATGTATCTTTGGTACAAAATATATAAAATTTCATTATCATTTGTTTTTTTGTTCTTTCTCTTTTTCTATAATATTAAATCACTGCTAAAAAATGTATATATAAATAAGGTATAATCAAATAAAAGGAAAAATAGTGGCGTTCGCGGATGACACCGTGTTACTTACGTCTGCTAACAATTGGGAAGATGCATACCGCAAAGCTCAATCTAACCTAAATCTGACGAAGCAGTGGCCCGACAACCATATTCTCACTTTAAATATTTCCAAGACTAAAGTTATACAATTTCAAATCAAGGCAACAATAAATAATTCAGAAACCAAAAACCAACTAACAATGCACTCAACTTTTTGCTCTAGATCTGACGTCTGCAATTGTCAAACCATTGAAAGGACTAGGGAATATAAGTATCTGGGTGTCACTATGGATGCAACATTGACATGGAAGAAACATGTAAGCAACCTAGCCACAAGAACAAGGAAACTCGCCTACGTGTTTAGAGAGCTTCGAAATATTCTACCAAAGCCCCTTCTCAAAACTGTGTATATGGCGTTGTGCCAAAGCCTGTGGTCCTATGGCACAATCGCATGGGGTGGTTGCACCACACAAGTGCTCCTTCCTTTGATCAATGCGCAGAAGCTGATTCTAAAGGTCATCAATAAAAAAACCCCTAGATACCCCTCAGCGAAACTCTTTACAGAATATGGAGTACTTGATGTGAGGCAATTATTCATAAAACAATTACTAATTGAGTTTCACAGAATCAAGGATCAGCAGACAAGAAGCCAACAAATTAAAAACACGAGGCAAGCTACTGTGTCAAATTATAATATTCCGATTGTAAAGTCCTCATTTGCCCAAAGGCATTTTTACTTCCTTGCGCCAAGATTTTATAATAATTTAAATGAGAGTTATAAGAATGCAAACAACTTAAATTCATTCAAAATACTTATAAAGAAGTACCTGCTTGAAAGGGGTCCAATGTATGCTGAGTCTCAATTGCTCTCGCTAATAATTTAAGTTGTTTTATTAAATTATATATTACTAACTAATATCAAATCTCGTGTATTATTTGCTATGTATATATATATATGTGTAGGTATGTATATATATATTTATGTATGTGTGTATGTATGTGTATGTATATATTCTTATGTATTATGCAATGCAACTTAAGTTCATAATATCAAAAGAGTCAGCTCGTCGATACAATTAAACAAAAATCAGCATCCCTAGATACGGGTCTCTGACCTAGTTAGGAATGCGGATAAACATTTTCACCATAGGATGTGCTCAATCTCTCCCAACTCAACCATATTATGTAAATGGTGTTTATATGACATATTATATGAGGTTAATGAAAATTAATAAATAAATTTAAAAAAAAATCTAATTCAAATTCAAAATTCTTTATTTATCTATAATATTACATATATTTTTAAAATTCAAAGCCATAATAACTAGGTCTCGCCTGTACTAAGGTAGGCTTAATATAAAAGAAGGTAGAGTGGTTTTTGTAACTTGCTGTATTATTTTTGTATATTATTATGTTACATTTCAGAAGATAGATATGTCTCCAATATAATAAAGCGTAATAATACTACATTCCTTCCTTGGGATTTCCTTCGCTGCTATTCAAGTAGCGTTTAGTAATTTTATTTTACTGCGAATCATCATCCTATGAACGGATTATTTACAAAACCTTATCAAATATAAAAATATTATACAGTTTTTTTACCATGTTTCTTTATACATTTGCTAATGTTATACAATTTTATACAAGTTTACCTCATTTTGATATTATTATATAGTCTTTAGTATAAACTTCTCTGCAAGAAATTAAGATTGAAGTATCTTCTTTCATTTCATTGTGCATTGGAGGTTTTTTATTTTTATTTAGATTTAATGGCTCGTTGATAACTAACGCAGCCTAATAATGTCATATTTTAAATGTTGGAAACGTCCGAAATTTTGAATTATTTCGAAACGTCATCCTCCATTTATGAAACGGCCTTTGCCGATGTGATCAAAGTGTTTTATTTTAGTTTTTTCGCTTTAATTCGCCTCAATTGGAGGCATTTTGTGTTGCAAAAAGGAAAAAGCTCGATTTTTGAGATATATGGATGATGAGTGATCGTTCGTCGACGGTAAAGGGACCCATAAACTAACATGCACAATCGAAAGTCGTGCACATCCGTAAGTATATCTCATTCAAACATAAGCGTTTCCCAATCCAAGCTGGGATTTCCTTCGCTGCTATTCAAGTAGCGTTTACTAATTTTATTTTACTGCGAATCATCATCCTATGAACGGATTATTTACAAAACCTTATCAAATATAAAAATATTATACAGTTTTTTTACCATGTTTCTTTATACATTTGCTAATGTTATACAATTTTATACAAGTTTACCTTATTTTGATATTATTATATAGTCTTTAGTATAAACTTCTCTGCCAGAAATTAAGATTGAAGTATCTTCTTTCATTTCATTGTGCATTGGAGGTTTTTTATTTTTATTTCGATTTAATGGCTCGTTGATAATCGTTGATATATATATATATATATATATATATATATATATATATATATATATATATATATATATATATATATATATATATATATATATATATATATATATACATATGTATATATATATATATATATATATATATATATATATATATATATATATATATATATATATATATATATATATATATATATATATATATATATATATATATATAATATATATATATATATATATATATATATATATATATATATATATATATATATATATATATATATATATATATATATATATATATATATATATATATATATATATATATACATATATATATATAGATATATATATATATATATATATTATATATATATATTATATATATATATATATATATATATATATATATATATATATATATATATA